>CM035836.1:53642270-53845374 GCA_020510985.1 Pholidichthys leucotaenia
CTGGATGTTGTTGGGTTGTCATGGTTGACACGCCTCTGCAACATTGCGTGGAGGTCGGGGGCAGTGCCTTTGGCATGGCAAACCGGGGTGGTGGTTCCTCTCTTCAAAAAAGGGGACCGGAGGGTGTGCTCCAACTTTAGAGGGATCACACTCCTCAGCCTCCCTGGGAAGGTCTATGCCAAGGTACTGGAGAGGAGAGTCCGGCCGTTGGTCGAACCTCGGATTCAGGAGGAGCAATGTGGTTTTCGTCCTGGCCGTGGCACATCGGACCAGCTCTTTACCCTCTCGAGAATTCTTGAGGGTTCGTGGGAGTTTGCCCAACCAGTTTACATGTGTTTTGTGGACTTGGAGAAGGCATTTGACCGCGTCCCTCGTGGATTTTTGTGGGGGGTGCTTCGGGAGTATGGGGTATCGGGCTTGTTGTTACGAGCTATTCGGTCTCTGTACGACCGTTGTGAGAGTTTAGTTCGCATTGCCAACACTCTTTCGGAGTCATTCCCAGTGAGAGTTGGACTCCGCCAGGGCTGCCCTTTGTCACCGGTCCTGTTCATAATTTTTATGGACAGGATTTCTAGGCGCAGCCAGGGAATGGAGGGTGTCATGCTTGGTGACCACAGGATCTCATCTCTGTTGTTTGCAGATGATGTTGTCCTGTTGGCTTCATCCAGCAATGACCTACAGCTCTTGCTGGGACGGTTTGCCGCTGAGTGTGAAGCGGCTGGGATGAGAATCAGCACCTCCAAGTCCGAGTCCATGGTCCTCAGCCGGAAAAAGGTGGATTGTCCTCTCCGGGTTGGGGACAGGCTCCTGCCCCAAGTGGAGGAGTTTAAGTATCTTGGGGTCTTGTTCACGAGTGAGGGGAAAATGGAGCGAGAGATCGACAGACGGATTGGAGCAGCATCTGCAGTGATGCGGACGTTGTACCGGTCTGTTGTGGTGAAGAGGGAGCTTAGTTCTAAGGCAAAGCTGTCGATTTACCAGTCAATCTACGTTCCTACTCTCACCTATGGTCACGAGCTTTGGGTAATGACCGAAAGAACGAGATCGCGGATACAAGCGGCTGAAATGAGCTTTCTCCGTAGGATTGCTGGACTCACCCTCAGAGATAGGGTGAGGAGCTCAGTCATCCGGGAGAGGCTCAGAGTAGAACCGCTGCTCCTCCACATTGAAAGGAGTCAGTTGAGGTGGTATGGGCATCTGATTAGGATGCCTCCTGGACGCCTCCCACTTGAGGTGTTTCAGGCACGTCCCACTGGGAGGAGACCCCGGGGCAGACCCAGGACTCGGTGGAGAGACTATGTCTCCCAGCTAGTCTGGGAACGCCTTGGTATCCCCTCTGAAGAGCTGGAGCAGGTGGCTGGGGAGAGGGAAGTCTGGGCTTCTCTGCTTGAACTGCTGCCTCCGCGACCCGGACCTCCGGAAAAGCGGTAGAAGATGGATGGATGGATGGATGGATATAAAGAAAATTTCAAAAACAGTAAAAAAAAATCTGAACTGCTTTAAATTAATTAGATATTACATACCTTACGAAGCAGCTGCACTGTATATGCATTCTATGGTTTTTTCTCATATATCATACTGTTTGACAGTCTGGGCTCAAGCAGCCCCTTCCACAATAAAACATATAGGTTCATTATATAATCAAACCCTAAAAATCTTGGACAAAAAGCCCATTAGGTGGCATCACTGTAATGTTTTAAAAAAATACAACCTATTGAGTTTTGAGAGCTTCATTGACCTCTGTCTTCTGAAATTAACGTTCAAATGTTTCCATAAATCAGCACCCGAGCTACTTGCTGGTTTTGTCCAAAGACAGGACAGCAGCAGAGCCACCAGGAGTTCTGTTAACAATAACTGTAAAATATTCCACCGCAGAACCACATTTGGACAAACAGCTTTCTCTATAAAGGGCAGTCACATCTGGAACACAATGCCAAATGAAATTAAAATAATAACGGACTTTAAAACATTCACTAAAAATGTTAAAAACTGGCTGAAAAATAAACAAGAATGTACTCATGTATGAATTAATTGTCTGCAAAGTGAGAGTGAATGAAGGGAAGGAATAAATGTGTTTGTTTATAGTGAGTGACGGAGGGAGGAAGGCCTGAAATAGGCAAATGTGAGTTATGTTATATGTGTTAAATGTGAGTCAGGCTGTTATATTTGTGTATTTATAATATTTATGTTAAATGTGAGTCAGGCTGTTATATTTGTGTATTTATAATATTTATAATATTTATAATTGTGTATTTATAATTTTTCTGCATTGATGTATGTGGTTATTGTGTATATTTTTTATTTTTTTTTCCCATCTTTACTTGATTCTTTTTTCTAAAGCCCATCCAGGGACAAGAGTTGCAAATTAGCTAATAGCTATACACTCTATGTGCAACACATCAGATTGATTGTCTTTGATTAATTGTCTATGTTTATTGCACTGTCCCTGTCAAATAAACTAATCTACTACTACTACTATAAGGAACTATCAGTGAATTATATAAAATGCAAAGAGATTTCTGACACAGGAGATCCTTAACTTTATACAGTCCGGCAATGGATTTAGACATTTTAGTTTTGACATAATTTGTGTGATTTCCAGTTTAGTTTGTTATCAACAATGACCCCTAGGAACTTGGCTTCCAAAACTGTGTCAATTTCAACATTGTTTATATTAATTTTTCTGTGATTATATAATTTGTGGTTTCCAAATATTATAAATTTTGTTTTTCCAAGGTGAATAAAGAATTTATTTGCAGTGAACCATTGATTGATTTAAGTTCATTTTCTACTGAATCCAGAAGCTACTTAAGATTTTCTCCACTACAAAAAAAAAGTTGTGTCATCTGCAAATAAAATGCACTTGAGCAATTTAGACACAGAATATAAATCATTTATATACAAAATAAACAGCAATGGACCAAGCACAGAACCCTGTGGTACCCCACACGTCACCTTCAGCGACTCTTGAGTTGCTGTTTCTTTATTAATAAACATTAAGTAAGCATTTATGCTGACAACATTGTGAGCAATACTTGTATTTGCTGATGATACAGTAGAGTTGGCGATCATTTTTCCTATATTAACAAAATATTCATTAAACGTGTTGGAGAGCAAGCTATTTTCAGTGATTATTCCATTTTCTGAATTTAAATAAGAGATGTGGTTGGAATTTAATTTTCCTCTCTGTCCTAAATCAGCTAAAAAATAAACTTAAGAGAATAAATTTGGTGTTGACCAGTGTCATATAACAATTTTGATGTGCTGAGTCCAAAAATCACATTGGTTTTGCTCAATCAGGTCAACTTTTTGAATTATGGCCACATGTTGTTTTATACATTTTTGTTTACATGTATGGGTATTTTCGCTTTATATGATGCAAAATTCTTTTTTATGTCTTGAAATTCTCTGAATTTTGAACAATGATGATGTAACATTCAATTTACATGTACTTACCTTTATATAAAGGTATATAAAGATGACCACGAGTATAAGATGGCGGCGCGCATGGACGCTGTGGCCCCTCTCGGCATCAGTGAGTGTGAGAGTTTTGAGTGTTTTAATCACTCCAGACGTACATTGTGTAAAACTTACACCCGAGTGACCTTATTAAGCATCAAGGTAACGTACGCTGCAAGAATTGCGGCGCTCGGGTGCTATTTGGACATTCTACGTAAGCATGGAATACTATCGGGGGTTTTGCTGGCAGCTACCCGAGAGAGGAGGAAGCGTAAGCGGCGTGAACGCAAACAAAGGAGAGGAAAGAGAGACTGAATTCATCCTAGGCTAAAGGCTAACCCCTCCAGACCAGCAGTACCGTCGCTCCTACTTTCCAATGTCCGCTCCCTCGACAACAAGCTGGACGAGCTGCGTCTGCTGAGAGAAACCCGTAGAGAGTGGAGGGACTGCTGTGTGTTTGCATTCATGGAGACATGGCTCCACGACAACATCCCTGACGCGGCCATTCAGCTGGAAGGGATGACATCTTTCCGGGCGGACAGGGAGGCTGCTAGCTCTGGTAAGAACCGGGGGGGGGGGGGGGCTATGTATCTACATTAACAAGAACTGGTGTGTTAACACCACGTTAGCAACTAAACACTGCTCTCCATTGGCGCAGTTCCTTATCGTGAATTGCCGGGCATTCTATCTGCCGAGGGAATTCACCGGCGTGTTTGTAGCTGCTGTTTACATAGCTCCTAGCGCTAATGTGAAAGCTAATGCTAACGAGGCACTCTGAGAGCTGCATGATGCTATCAGTGAATTTCAAACTTCACTCCTGGACAGTTTTGTGGTGGTTGCAGGGGATTTTAATCATACCAGTTTAAAGACTGTGCTCCCCAAGTTCAAACAATTTGTGGACTTTAAGACCAGAGGAGAGAATATGTTGGACTTGGTGTAAACACACTTCCCAGATGCATGCAAGTCAACACCTCGCCCCCACCTCGGTCATTCTGACCACCTATCCGTGATGCTGGTGCCTGCCTACAAACCCTGACTGAAGCGCAGCAGGCCAGTAGAGAAACAAATCAGGACTTGGCCAGAGGGTGCAGCCTCAGCACTTCAGGACTGTTTTCTGCATACAGACTGGGAGGTTTTTAAAATAGCAGCCTCCCAGGGAGACAGGACAGATGCGGAGGAGTACACTGAAATGGTCACCAGCTACATCACAAAGTGCACAGAGGATGTCACTGTAGTGAAGACCTTCACTGCACGGGGCAACTATAAACCCTGGATGACTGCAGAGGTGCGCTCGCTGCTCACAGCCAGAGATGCAGCCTGCAGAACGAAGGACAGGATTGCCCTCCGCTCAGCTTGGTCTGCGCTCTCAAAGGGAATTAAGATGGTGAAACGCGCCTATGCGGAGAAAATCCAGGGACACCTCCGTGGCACAGGGAACACCAAACGGCTGTGGCAGGGAGTTCGGACGCTGATGGATTATAAGTCCAGGCAGGGGGTCGATGATCAGAATCAGAATCAGCTTTATTGGCCAAGTATGCACAACACAAGGAATTTGACTTTGGCTAAAAACTTGCGCTCGTTGTTCAGGTGGAGGATTTAAATAAGATTTAAATAAGGATTCAATGACAACAGAGTATATACAGTAAATTACAGTCTGTCCACGTTTCTATAAAAGGATGCAAATATATACAGGAATATATGCAGTTATTTACTCAGACTATCCACACTTTGCAGAAATATATGAAAAAAAATATACAGTCATACAGTATTTCAATGTGAACTCAGATTCAGTGATATAATGTGAATGAAGTAAAAAGCAGTGTGAGAGTTATGTGCAATGTAAGAATGGATGAAAAGTCATGAGTACAGCAACAAGTAGGACTAGGTGAATGTTAGGAGTTCATCAGAGTGATGGCTTGAGGAAAGAAACTGTTCCTGTGACGGGTGGTTTTGACCTTCAGTGATCTGTAACGACGACCAGAAGATAGAAGTTCAAACAGTTTGTGGCCGGGGTGTGACGGGTCAGCACAGATGTTTCCCGCCCGTTTCCTGGTTATGGACCGAAATAAGTTCTCAATGGAGGGTAGGTCGGTACCAATGATCCTCTCCGCAGACTTAATGATCCGCTGCAGTCTGGTCTTGTCCTGTTTAGTGGCAGATCCAAACCAGACAGTGATGGAAAAGCAGAGGACAGATTGGATGATGGCGGTGTAGAAGACAACCAGCAGCTCCTGAGGCAAATCAAACTTCTTGAGCTGACGCAGAAAAAACAACCTCTGCTGGGCTTTTTTCCGGACAGTGTCTATATGGGAGGACCACTTCAGGTTCCGGGAGATTGTGGTACCCAGAAACTTGAATGAGTCCACAGTGGACACTGTGCTGTTGAGGATGGTGAGTGGGGGGAATGAAGGAGGGTGTCGCCTGAAATCCACAGTCATCTCCACCGTTTTGGCTGGGTTAAGTTCAAGATGGTTCTGGCCGCACCAGAGGATCAGCTGCTCCACCTCCCGCCTGTATGCAGACTCATCACCATCCCGGATCAAACCGATGATTGTGGTGTCATCCGCAAACTTCAGGAGCTTCACCGAAGGGTCCTCTGAGGTGCAGTCGTTGGAGTAGAGGGAGAAGAGCAGTGGGGAAAGGACACATCCTTGGGGGGCGCCAGTACTAATTTTTCGGGAGCTGGATGTGAATCTCCCTAGCTTCACCTGTTGCCACCTGTCTGTCAGAAAGCTGGAGATCCACTGGCAGGTGGAGGGGGGCACCTTGAGCTGGAGGAGTTTCTGATGAAGAATGCCTGGGATGATGGTGTTGACCGCTGAGCTGAAGTCGACAAACAGGATCCTGGCGTACATCCCTGGGGAGTCGAGGTGTTGCAGGATGTAGTGCAGTCCCATATTCACTGCATCATCCACTGACCTGTTTGACCGGTAGGCAAGCTGCAGTGGGTCCATCAGGGGGCCTGTGGCGACCTTCAGGTGGTTCAGCACCAATCTCTCCAAGGATTTCATGACCATAGAGGTCAAGGCAACAGGTCTGTAGTCATTTAATCCTGTAACAGAGGGTTTCTTGGGAACTGGAATGATGATGGAGCGTTTGAAGCAGGAAGGCACATCACACAGCTCCAGTGATCTATTAAAGATCCGGGTGAAGATGGGGGCTAACTCGTTGGAGCAGACTCTCAGGAAGGACGGAGACACACCATCAGGTCCTGCAGCCTTCTTGATCTTTTGTCTCTGAAAGACCCGGCGCACCTCCTCTTCACAGATCGTTAGTGCTGGTGGGAGGTCAGAGTGGAGGAGGGATGGAGTTCCTGGGGCTGCAGATAATCCTTTTGTGTGGGTGGGAGGTGAGAACTGTAGGTTCTTTTCAAACCTACAGTAAAAGCTGTTTAGGTCATTAGCCAGCTGGAGGTTTTCCACAGGGTGGGGGGATGGTCTCCTGTAGTTGGTGATATTCTGCAGGCCTCTCCATACAGAAGCAGAGTTGTTGGCTGAGAAGTTTTTTTGTAACTTCTCACTGTAGCTCCTCTTAGCAAGCCTGATCTCCTTCGTCAGCATGTTTCTGGCCCGCTTGTACAGAGTCCAGTCACCAGTCCTGTAGGCCTCCTCCTTGGTCTGACGTAGCTGCTTCAGTTTAGGAGTGAACCAGGGTTTATTGTTGTTGTATGTGCAGAAGGTCTTGGTCTGCACACACATGTCCTCACAAAAACTGATGTATGATGTCACAGTGTCAGTGACTTCATATACACTACCGTTCAAAAGTTTGGGGTCACTTAGAAATTTTCTTATTTTTGAAAGAAAAGCACTTTTTTTCAATGAAGATAACTTTAAACTAATCAGAAATACACTCTATACATTGCTAATGTGGTAAATGACTATTCTAGCTGCAAATGTCTGGTTTTTGGTGCAATATCTACATAGGTGTATAGAGGCCCATTTCCAGCAACTATCACTCCAGTGTTCTAATGGTACAGTGTGTTTGCTCATTGCGTCAGAAGGCTAATGGATGATTAGAAAACCCTTGTGCAATCATGTTAGGTCTGCAATGCTGTAATTGCTGCAAATGGAGGATTCTTTGACAAAAGCAAAGTTTGAAGGAAAAAATTATTATTTCAAATACACATCATTATTTCTAACCTTGTCAATGTCTTGACTATATTCATTTTACAACTCATGGTGGTAAATAAGAGTGACTTTTCATGGAAAACACAAAATAATTGTTTGGGTGACCCCAAACTTTTGAACGGTAGTGTAGGTTAATGGCTACATCTTCAAAAACACTCCAGTCTGTGCAGTCAAAGCAGGCTTGTAACTCCAGCTTTGATTCCTCAGTCCATTTCTTAACAGTCCTTACAACAGACTTGGAAGTTTTTAGTTTCTGCCTGTATGTTGGAATAAGATGGAGCAGACAGTGGTCAGAAAAACCCAGAGCTGCATGGGGGACGGCATGATAGGCGTTTCTTAAAACTGTAACAGTGGTCGAGTGTATTTGTGTCCCTGGTGGGACATTTAATATGCTGTCTGTATTTAGGAAGCTCATTTGTGAGATTAGCTCTATTGAAATCACCCAGAATGATAAGCAGAGAGTCTAGATGTTTTTCCTCCACGTCTGCTAACTGGTCAGCGAGGTGCTGCAGTGCCTCCGTTGTACAAGCAGCAGGCGGGATATAAATTCCGACCAGAATAAACGAGGAGAACTCTCGCGGTGAATAAAAGGGTTTACAGTTTATGAACAGTGACTCTAGGTTAGGGCTGCAAGACTTCTTCAACACTGTGACATCAGTACACCAACCTTCGTTTATGTAGAAGCAGATTCCACCACCTTTAGTCTTTCCAGAGAATTCTCGGCTGCGATCAGCGCGAAACAGTTGGAATCCATCCAGGCGGACCGCACTGTCTGGGATGTGTTCACTCAGCCAGGACTCCGTGAAACACAGGGCGCCAGATCTGCTAAAATCCAGGTTTTTGTGAGTCAGGAGCAGCAGTTCATCCATTTTGCTCGCCAAAGAGCGGACACTGCTCAGATGGATCGATGGGAACGGCGTGCGATATCCTCGTTTCTTCAGCATGACTAGCGCACCGGCACGTTTACCACCCCGCCTTTGTTTCCGGCCAGTGCCAATAGCCGCTTCTCCCATAGCTAAGATCGACTGAAAAAACTTCAGATCAGCAGCAGAAACTGGCGGAGAAGTTGCACTGGGAGATAGTTTGAGTGAAAGTAGTTCCTCCCTTGAATAGGTGACTCGGACGGAAGAGCAGAAGTCCAAAAAAACACACAAAATTATCAAAAACAGAGAGCAGAACCCAGTGGCTGCCATCCGCGGCGCCATCTTGGATCATGATGATGACACTTCGCTTCCAGACAGGCTCAACAACTTCTTTGCTTGTTCTGAAGCATCAAACCCAACAATCAGAGGGAGGGCTGGCCCATCTCCATCTGTTGGGCCAGCTATCACCATCAATGCAGCGGACACATGGAGGACCCTAATCAGGGTCAACCCACATAAAGCTGCAGGACCGGACAACATCCCGGGACGTGTGCTCTGAGTCTGTGCGAGTGAGTTGGTGGATGTCCTGACTGACATTTATAACATCTCCCTGAACCAGACCATCGTTCCCAGATGCTTTAAGACCTCTACCATAGTACCGGTGGCAAAGAAAACAGTTTTGTCTTGTCTGAATGACCATCATCCTGTCACATTGACACCAATTGTGATGAAGTGTTTTGAATGGCTTGTTAAACCACACATCCCAGCCTGCCTCCCTGCATCACATGACCTGCTCCAGTTTGCGTATCGTTCAAATCGCTCCACAGAGGATGCCATAGTCACCACCCTGCACTCTGTCATCACCCACCTGGAGCAGAAAGACACCTACGCCAGACTCCTGTACATTGATTTCAGTTCAGCATTCAACACCATTATTCCCCAGAGACTGATGGAGAAATTACTCCTTCTTGGTCTGAACACCGCCACATGTCTCTGGATCCTGGATTTCCTGACCGAGAGACCTCAGTCTGTCCATGTTGGAAACAACATCTCCAACTCCATCACGCTGAGCACTGGATTCCCTCAAGGCTGTGTACTCAGTCAACTGTTGTTTACACTTCTAACACATGACTGTGTGTCCAGACACGAGGGGAACCAGATTATTAAGTTTGCGGACGACACCACAATGGCGGGACTTATTCAGAGGGATGAGGAATCTATGTACAGGGAAGAAGTGAGAGACCTGGAGGGCTGGTGCAGGGAGAACAATCTGGTGCTCAATGTGGACAAAACGAAGGAGATGATTATCAACTTCCGGCGGTCACGGCCTGAACACGTCCCTCTCAGCATCAGCGGTTGTTCGGTGGAGAACATCAAGTTCCTCGGAGTGCAGATCTTGCAGGACCTGACCTGGAGCAAGAATTCCTCGGGGATCAGGAAGCGGGCCCAGCAGAGACTGCACTTCTTCAGGAAACTCAAACAGGCCTCTCTCCCCATCTGCATCCTCAGGACCTTCTACAGAGGTGTGGTGGAGAGTGTTCTGACGTACTGCATTGTAACATGATACTCCAGTTGCAGTATGTCAGACAAAAAAGCCCTGCAGAGGATAGTCAAGGGAGCTGAGAGGGTAATTGGAGTTTCCCTCCCCTCTGTCCAAGAACTTTTTCAGAGCTGTTGTAGGAGCAGGGCACTGAACATTGTCAAGGACCACTCTCACCCTCTGCATAAACACTTTGAACTGCTGCCTTCTGGCAAACGATTCTGGAGCATCAGAGGCAGAACCACCAGACTGATTAACAGCTTCCTTTCACAAGCTGTTAGGATACTGAACAGTTGAGCCGGAATCTTTCATACATGCTACTGCACCTTATGGACATTATGTATATTTATGTATATTATAGTTCTAGTTAGTTTCAAGTAGCCACTTTCACTCACTCAGCCACTTTAATTGGTATTTTATACATCGGTAGTTATTATCACTTTAAACTGGAACTGTAATAAGTTAATATTACTGTAATAACTAAATGTGTCTTAGGGATGTGTGAATGACTGTTGGGGTGGGGGGTGAGTGAATGCGTTTTAAATTATGTTCTTTTTACATATATGGATGCCTAGAGAAACGTAATTTCATTTTGCCTGCACTACAGTTGTATGTACAGCAACATGACAATAAAGGTTGATTTGATGTACATGCACAGTACTAAGTAAGTACAGATTTTTACTTAGCACCCAATCAAGAGAAACTGATGTCATTTTCGGATTCAGCGGTGCAAAATTGTCTTAAATCAGTTAAAAAAAAAAATAATTATTTTTGTAACCCTGTTATTTAACACCCTCCATATATTACATGTATTTGTTTCGTTATTTTCCAAGAATTTACTGTAATTTTTTTTTTTTTACTCGATCTGAAGATACTGATTTTATTTTTATAAGTCTTGTATTTGTTTTCTGCTTCAACAGTTCTTAATTTAACCCCTTGCACTCCAGGCAATTTTCCTAAAAATGCCAAAAAATAATGTGCCCAAAGTAAATCGAAAGCTGTTATTCAACCCTTTGCAGCATCTTCATGGGGTTGATCTCATTTAAAAGAAAACACTTTGAATTTTTTGGCAAAAAAAACATAATCTCTCTACGTGCTCCGGCCACTGAGTTACAGTCATCTAAACATACTGAACTTGAAGAAAATAAATTTGGACACGGTATTTTTTTGGATACAAATGCTTGCAAATAACACACAGCTGTCCGATCCGGCTGGAAAATGCAACAGAAATGTAGAACCAAGTGTTATCAAGCTGAGACCCAAATTTGGAAACAATACCACAAAAAATAAATATTTTACACAGCTTTGTTCTTAGGCTGTTCCCAGGCGTTTTGGAACTGTGCCAAATGGCACAGTTCGGAAAAACGTCTAACTTCTGAATAATTCAACATAGAAGCTTCATTTTAGGCTCTAATGAAAGGTCACACTCAGGGCTGCCTGTTTGTGTATGTGTGTGGGGGGTGGTCCCCCCCCCCCCGCTCGCTACAGAGGATGGACTTCGGCCATCGCTACACAACGGATTAGCCTCATGTGGTGATGTGGGACAGCAGTGCAATCACCGTGGCTCCCTCCACCCCCCTCGCTGCAGAAGAATAGCGGGGGTGGGGGGGCGTTCATAGCCCGTACACTGCGAGCAACCCCTTGTACCGCAGCGCACGAACTTCAGACTTCGTGAACCGCACAGCTGTAATTTACCGATCGGTCAAAAGTCATTTTGGATTACAATTTTCAGGGATAGAGAATAATTTAGCTTATAACACCTTACCTCTTCACAGCAGCAGTGTCCTGGCCAACTTCTCTTCCTCATTGTCAGACGAACGTGACGCTGGTCCGCTCTGGTTCTGGTCTCGCGACTCGATCAAAACATAATTCCATTATTGCGGTTTTGTGCTTCCATGATTGCGGTTTTTGGCGAACGATTTTTCAAAACAAAACAGTAGTAAAAAAAGACTGGCGAAGGCGTGTGTGTCACTCAGCCTTCGTCGTCAGCCTCCGTCGGTCTATGACCATGGAAGAAATCATAACGTCTACTCTGCTGGAACCAATACAAAATAAGCACCGCCTGTGGCCGAACATGCCGATCCACGAATGGCACTCCCTGTCACACAGGTTGCATTTGTGGATGGTCTTCATGCTGCTGGGTCTGTGGGGCTCTTCCTGTGTCCTTTTTTGATCCGCTCCAGCAGCCAGTCTTCACCCAGCCTTAAAAAAAAACAGCTCGCAAACTTCTCTGCTTCAATTGGCTCACTGCATTCAAAGCGTTGGGAGGCGGGTCCTCCTTCCTAGGTTTTCATTCATTGGTTCTTCAAGGTTTCAGAAACCCAATTCAAGGCTCTTATTAGTCGAATGAGAGGTCAATCAGATGAACTAATCTGTTCGCGGCTGTGTCTGCAGGTTTTTTTTTCCAGTGGCGCTTGGAGGCCACACCAGCTACATCACCACCATCAGTATCTCTATCATGTGTCATGCGTCCGAGCGCGCACGAGGGCGCTTTCGTGCGCCCTCGTACGCAGAGACTTGCCCGCCCGCGGAACAACGGCGCGCAAGTGGTTAAAAAACATTTTGTATAACAAGTTTTTCTTTATAATTCATAATTCATGTATTAGTGTAATAAAAGTACAATTAAAAATTGTATAAAAACACATCATAACGGATAACAAGTATAAAACATAACACACGTGTGACACATAGCACTCATATGGTGGTGTTTCTCAGGTTACGATTATATAAGTCATCATAACTGTTTTTAAAAGCATTTACATTTGGCAAGAAGACCACATGATACGGTAAACTGTTCCATAGTACAGTGGATCTATTACTAAAAAATCTCTGACATTCAATTTTGACCTTTCTACTTCTAAACATAGGTGATGACCACGAAGGCCGGCATAACGCCTCAATTCAAAAAATACATTATATTCAATATTCTCAAAACCATGTAAAATTTTGTACATTTCAATTAGATCACCTCTAATTCTTCTATCCTCGAGTGTGGTTAAACCTAGCTCAGAGAGCCTATCTTCATAAGACATGTGTTGTAACTCAGGGACCAACTTAGTGGCCCTGCACTGTACCTTATCTAGAACAGTTTTATTTTTCTCTAGATAAGGCGACCATGCCTGAACACAAAATTCTAAATGTGGACAGACAAAACTTTTGTATAACACAAGGAAAGAATCTTTGTCTATGTTCGAAAAAGTTCGCTTAATCATACCCAAAATACCATTAGCCTTGGCTGCTGATACAGCAATATGCTTTGAAAATGACAAATTATTTGACATGAGGGCCCCAAGGTCCTTCTCCTCCGTAACAACCTCTAATTTTTTACCTTTCATAAAATAATCATATCCTGGATTGTTTCTACCAACATGTAACACCTTACATTTATCTTCATTAAAACCTAACAACCAATTCCTTGACCATTCAACTAATTTGACAATATCATATTGCAATACTTCCATATCGACTAGTGAGAGAATGGGATGATACAGTTTTGTGTCGTCAGCAAAAATTTGACATTTTGACTCAATATTACATGGCAAATCTTTTTACAAGCATTTTGCAGGCCCTTGGTGATTCAAAATGATCTGTACTTAACTTTAGTTTCCTTTACCACTAGAGGGCAATGTTTATTATATAGTTGTGCTAAAATAGAGACAAATTCTCTATATGCTGTTGTCAACAAAAACACCTTTCCAGTCTTGTATTTTTAGATCATTTCTAAGGTGGTTGAGGTTTCTGTTACAAGTCGTTTAAAAACCTTATCTATTTCAATGTTATGTGTTACACCAGTGTCGGAAGAAACAAAAACAGGCAGATGGTCTGTCATACCATTGATAATAAGGCCAACAGTTGCATTCCCCTCAGTGACATTTGTGAAAATGTTATCAATAAGCGTTGTTGAATTTGTTATTCTAGTGGGGTATGTTATTAAAGAGTAGAAACCCATACAAAACATGGAATTTATGAATTCACTGATTTGGATATGGTCATTTGGATTTAACAAGTCAATACTGAAGTCTCTACAAATAAATACCAGCTTCTTATTACCTACTGTACTGAAAAGCTAAGACAATTTCTCTTTGAAAAATGAAATTAAAATGTGTTGGAGGAGAAAACTGGCTCGTGTGACTTACTTGATTTCTAATCATTTTAATTAGTCCAGTAGCAGTAATTAATAAAGTTGAAATCATCACTTGTATTTTATTACATTTCCATTTGTACCTTTGATTTGCAGATGATAGCCAATCTGAAATATTATAAGTCTAAAATGCACATTAAAAATACAATTTTATAAAAACCGAGGAAAACTTTGCATAAAATTAATGATAGATGAATTTGTATAATTGATTTTTTTCAGTATGTAATTTAAAATTTAAAAAAGAGATGGTCTTTATGTAATTACAGCTGTGGACAAAATTGTTGGTACTGTGGCGGTTCGGTTAAACCCCACAACAGATTAAGGACACTCAGCTCTCTTCTCTTGGGTTTTCCCGCTGCACTACTGAGATGTAATGTGCCATTCATGTATTGTGATGTAATGTGCCACGCATGTATTGTGATGCAATGTGCCATGCATGTATTGTGATGCAATGTGCCATGCATGTATTGTGATGCAATGTGCCATGCATGTATTGTGATGGAATGTGCCATTCATGTATAGTGTTCATGCGTCCTGTCCTTACTGTGACCTAGAGACAGTTCAATATGTAGATGTGCCTTGTAACCTCTTTGTCCTGCAAGCTGGAGCAGAGGCTGCATCTGCCTATTGTCATGTAGGTCTTACAAATGCAAATGTCTCATGCCTGTTCTGCAGTCCCTTTGATCAGACCAACTGCTGTGAATCTGCTTTGATGTATTGTTTGAGTTGGGTATAAATACTGCACAGGTTCTGTAACTCATCCTCTCAATCTCACTTCTGCAACTGCTGCTGCAGGACACAGACATTGTGTCCTTCTTCTCTGAGAGCCGTTTGGGCTTGCTCCCGGCGCGCATGCACGGCGCCGGGAGCGGAGCCCGTAATGGCGGTATGATTAATAAACTTCCTTAAAACCTACAGCATCGCTGCTTATTTTTTCATGCCGCCGCAGATACCCCTCTGTTAATGAAAGAAAAACCCACAATGATCACAGAAATAACTTGAATCTGACAAAAGTGGTAATAAATAAAAAAATCTATGAAAATTAACCAATGAAAATCAGACAGTGCTATTGAATTGTGGTTCGACAGAATTATTTTAAAAAACAAACTCATGAAACAGGCCTGGACAAAAATGACGGTACCCCTAGAAAAGACTGAAAATAATGTGACCATCGGGACATGTTCAACAAAGATGTGTCCTCTAATTAACATCACAGGTGTCTACAAACTTGTAATCAGTCAGTCGGCCTATTTAAAGGGTGACAAGTAGTCACTGTGCTGTTTGGTTTCATGGTGTGTACCACCATCCTGGGCGCATGCGCATGCAGCGACCAGCAGCTGGTGAAAAAGTCCGTCGTCTGTGTGTCTGTTTTTATGCACTTTAATGTGTTTTTAACGAAATTCTGTGTGTTGTTTCTGTCCTGGAATGTTTGTGGACTGTATGGCGAAGAGCCCCCTGGTTCCATCAATATGGATTTCCGCCCCATTTTTGCACTGCTGTTTCTTTCACACCGGGTCTGTGTCTCTGAGGTGAGCGCGATTGTGATCATGCCGGGGAGAATACAATATTCCAGGGACATGTTGCTGCATTTAAACATGGATGATGCAGTGTCTGTGATTGAGTCTAAGCCACAACTGCCGGACTTTATTTTGAGAGATGTTCATGGACACAGCGGTGAAAAGAGAGACAAGAGAAGGAGGCGCGGAAAGCGTGGAGGCGTGAAATTATGCCTGAGGAAACGTCAGTTTGGTAACATTCCTCTTCCTTCTATGATTTTGGGGAACGTAAAATCTCTGAGGAACAAGGTGGATGAAATTCAAGGGAATGTACGCTACCAGAAGGACTTTAAGAACTGCTGTGTCATGGCTTACACCGAGACTTGGCTTACTGCGCATGACTGGGACGCGGACCTGTTGATTTGACGGCTTTGGAGCCCTACTGCGCTCGGATCGGCAGGAAGAGGTAATGGGAAAACGTCAGGGGGGCGGCGTACGTTTATATATTAATAAGCAGTACTGCACATCTATCACGGTCAGAGAGCGCATCTGTACACCCAATGTGGAGCTTCTGTCCGTATCGCTACGACCCTATTATTTGCCTCGCGAGTTCCCCCAACTTTTCATCACAACTGTGTACATACACCCGAGGGCAGACGCTGACTCCGCCTCCAGCACCGTCTTTGATGTGGTGCAGTGGCTGCAGTCAATTTCTCCAGAGGCGCCAAACTTTATCATTGGGGATTTTAACCATGTTTCTTTAAAGAAGACACTTAAAACTTTTATCAGTATGTCTCCTGCCCAACCAGGCGAAAAAAGACATTAGACCCGTGCTATGGATCCATAGAGAGGGCCTATAAATCACTCCCCCTTCCTCCTTTAGGATCCTCAGATCACAACTGTGTACATTTGCTGCCCATGTATAAAACTGCTCTCAGAAGAGGCAAGGTGGAGACCAGAGACATAGATGTGTGGACAGAGGATTCAGTGCACTGCCTCCAGGAATGCTTTAATTGTACAGACTGGGAGATGTTCACACTGTCCTGCGGGGATGATTTGGACTCTTTGGTGGACGTCACATGCTCATACATGGCTTTCTGTAAAAATACGATCGTTCCACGTAAACATGTCAAAATATATCCCAACAACGAGCCATGGGTTACAAAATCAGTTAAATCCTGCTTACAGAGGAAAGCACTTACCTTAAAACAGGGGTCTGTTTCTGAGCTACAGGTTGCCACAAAAGAGCTGAAGTGCGAAATATTAACAGCAAAACAGAATTATAAATCAGAATTGGAAAGTAAGATGGCAACAAAGAAACTTGGTTCAGCCTGGGCCAGTATGAAAACTATTGCAGGCCTTCAGAGCACAGAGCGCAGTAATCGTGTGTTTTTAGATGGTTTTATTTCGGACACAGAGCTGGCTAATGCTCTTAATTGTTTTTATGGTCATTTCGACTCCTTTGATTTTAGCACTGAAACCCAAGATTTGAAACAGAAACTCAAAGACAATCAGCACTTTAATATTGAGGTGCAGGATATTAAAAGGGAGTTCTGCGCTGTAAAAGTGAACAAAAGTCAGGGCCCTGATAATATATGTGGGCGCTTGGTAAAGTCCTGTGCACATGAACTGAGTCCTGTATTTCATTACATTTTCAATAAGTCCTTACAGACACAACATGTGCCTAAGATCTGGAAAGAAGCCGTGGTTGTTCCCGTTCCAAAATCCAGCTGTCCTAAAACGGTAAACGACTTTAGACCAGTTGCTTTGACTTCAATTTTAATGAAAATTTTTGAAAAACTGGTCAGATGTGAGGTCCTAAAGCAGACTGAGCATGCATTGGATCCTCTGCAGTTTGCCTATAGGCCTCACAGAGGAGTGGAGGACGCCACTGTCACTCTATTTAACCTCTTGCACTCCGGTGTACCGTGGACAGGCACGTCTCTGCGTCCCAGAGCGCACAAGGGCGCTCTCGTGCGCCCTCGTGCGCTCTACGATGCACGACGGCGCTGCGTCCAAGCGCGCACTGAAAAAAAAAAAAAAAAAAAAAAAAAAAAAAAGTTCTTCCACTGCAGACACAGCCGCAAACAGATCAGATATGATTGACCTCTCATTCGACTAATAAGAGCCTTGACTTGGGTTTCTGAAACCTTGAAGAACCAATGACTGAAAACCTAGCAAGAAGGACTCGCCTACCAACGCTGTGAATGCAGCGAGCCAATTGAAGCACAGAAGTTCGCAAGCTGTTTTGTGTAAGGGTGGGTGAAGAGAGACTGACTGCTGCAGCAGATGAACAAAAGGACCTGCAGGAAGAACCTGCTACAGACCCAGCAGCACGGAGACCACCCACAAGTGCGACCTGCACTTATTCCAGCAGAATAGACGTTTAGGATTCTCTTCCATGGTCATCATAGACCAACGGAGGCCGACGACGAAGGTCGTAAATCATTCGCCAAAACCGCAATCATGGAAGCGCAAAACCGCAATAATGGAATTATGTTTTGACCGGGAACCACGAGCGGACCAGCGTCGCGTTCGTCTGACAATAAGGAAGAGAAGTTTGCCAGGACAGTGCTGCTGTGAAGAGGTAAGTGTTATAAGCTAAATTAGTCTTTATCCCTGAAAACTGTAATCACAAAATGACTTTTGACCGATCGGTAAATTACAACTGTGCGGTGCACGAAGTCTGAAGTGCGTGCGCCGCGGTACACGGTTTGTTCGCCGCGTCCGGACCGTAAACGCCGCCCCCCCACTACTCTTCTGTAGCGGGGGGGGGGGAAGCTGCGGTGACTGCGCCGCAGTCGCCACATGAGTCTATTCCGTCATGTAGCGATGGCCGATGTCCGTCCTCTGTAGCGAAGGGGAGGGACAGCCCCCCCCACACACACACAGCCCTGAGTGTCACCTTTCATTAGAGCCCAAGATCAAGCTTCTATATTGAATCATTCAAAAGTTACAGACGTTTTTCCAAACAGTGCCATTTGGCACAATTTGGCACAGTTCAAAAATGCCTGGGAACTACCTGAGGAAAAAGCTGTGTAATATATTCATTTTTTGTGGTATTGTTACAAAATTTTGACCTCAGGTGGATAACACTTGGTTCTATATTTCTGTTGCATTTTCCAGCCCGGATCTGAAGCTGTGTGTTATTTGCAAGCATTTGTATCCAAAAAAACACCCAGGCCAAATTTATTTTCTTCAAGTTCAGTATGTTTTGATGACTGTTACTCAGTGGCCGGGGCACTTAGAGAGATTATGCCAAAAAATTCAAAGTGTTTTCTTTTAAATGAGCCCAACCCCATGAAGATGCTGCAAAGGGTTGAAGAACAGCTTTCGATTTACTTTGGGCACATTATTTTTTGGCGTTTTTAGGGAAATTGACCAGAGTGCAAGGGGTTAACCTCTTGCACTCCGGTGTACCGCGAGCGGTCACGTCTCTGCGCCCTAGGGCGCACGAGGGCGCTCTGTGCGTCCTAGAGCGCACTGAAAAAAAAAAAAGCTGCATTTCCGTTCTTCCACTACAGACAGCCGCGAACAGAAAGCCAAAGGAGTGCTTTGATTAGTTTAGATTTGATTGACCTCTCATTTGACTAATAAGAGCCTTGAATTGGGTTTCTGAAACCTTGAAGAACCAATGACTGAAAACCTAGCAAGAAGGACCCGCCTACCAATGGCTGCGAATACAGCGAGCCAATTGAAGCACAGAAGTTCGAAAGCATGCGTCCCGTGCGTAAAATCTGTTTTGTGTAAGGCTGGGTGACACACACGTGTTCACCAGTCTTTTTTTCTTACTACTGTTCTTGTTTGTTTTGAAAAATCGTTTGCCAAAACCGCAATCATGGAAGCGCAAAACCGCAATAATGGAATTATGGTTTGACCGGGTCGCGTGACCAGAACCATGAGTCCGTAACAAGCGGACCAGCGTCATGTTCGTCTGACAATGAGGAAGAGAAGTTTGCCAGCAACACTGCTGTTGTGGACAGGTAAGTGTTATAAGCTAAATTATTCTTTATCCCTGAAAATTGTAATCAAAATGACTTTTGACTGATCGGTAAATTACAACTGTGCGTCATCGCCACATGACGGATCGGTCCGTGCGCCGCGTCCAGACCGTGAAGGCCCCCCTCCCCGCCCCCGCTACTCTTCTGTAGCGGATTGCAGATACTATTGCAGATATTTTAGTACAACTGTGTGTAGTAGACCGCGGCGCACCGTCACCGCTGTCCATCATGTAGCGATGGGCGATGTCCGTCCTCTGTAGTGGGGGTGGGAGTTATCTTCTCCATTACAGATATTTTAGTATAATTTTTAGTGCACTGTAGGTTATTTTTTTCTTGTAAAAAAAGCCACAAAATTTTTACGTGGCATGCTTCTTTGTGTGTGGGGGGCTTGTTTGTTCATTCATTCATTCATGAATGAATAAACAACCCCCCCCCCCCACACACACACACACACAGCCCTTCACCTTTCATTAGAGCCCAAGATGAAGCTTCTATATTGAATCATTCAAAAGTTAGACGTTTTCCAAACTGTGCCATTTGGCACAATTTGGCACAGTTCAAAAACGCCTGGGAACAACCTGAGTATAAAGCTGTGTAATATATTCATTTTTTGTGGTATTGTTACAAAATTTTGACCTCAGCTAGATAACACTTGGTTCTACATTTCTGTTGCATTTTCCAGCCCGGATCTGACAGCTGTGTGTTATTTGCAAGCATTTGTATCCAAAAAAACACCCAGGCGAAATTTATTTTCTTCAAGTTCAGTATGTTTAGATGACTGTTACTCAGTGGCAGGAGCACTTAGAGAGATTATGACTGTTTTGCCCAAAAATTCAAAGTGTTTTCTTTTAAATGAGACCAACTCCATGAAGATGCTGCAAAGGGTTGAACAGCTTTTGATTTACTTTGGGTACGTTATTTTTTGGTGTTCTTAGGGAAAATGACCAGAGTGCAAGGGGTTAACATGCTTTTTAAACATCTGGATTTTAATGGGACACACGCCAGGCTTTTATTTGTGGACTTTTCCTCTGCCTTTAATACAATCAAACCTCATATTTTAGTTGAAAGGCTCCTGCAACAATTTGATTTGAGCAAAAATCTGGTGGGTTGGATTCTGGATTTCTTAACCAACAGGATGCAGAGAGTAAAGATCAATGGTACATTGTCTGACCTAAAGTGCTCTTCTACTGGCTCTCCTCAGGGGTGTGTGTTGTCACCACTACTGTTCATCCTGTACACAAACATGTGTCGCAGCAGACATGACAACAGACACATTATGAAGTATGCTGATGATTCAGTTATTGTCAGTCTCCTCCAGGACGGTGAGAGTGGCCACGGCCCAGTAGTTGATGATTTTGTTCACTGGTGTGAGGATTCCTACCTGCAGCTGAATACGACAAAAACTAAAGATATGATTATTGACTTTAGGAGGAAAACTCCCAGGCACAAAGTCACGGTACTAAAAGGCCAGACCACCGAATGCGTACAATCCTACAAATATCTTGGGACGATTATTGATAGTAATTTAAACTTTGAAGAGAACTGTGAAAGGGTGTGCAAAAAGGGTCAGCAACATTTGCATTGCTTGAGGAAACTTGCACGCTTCCAAATTGACCGAACCATAATGACAATGTTTTATCGGGCTTTTACTGAATCTGTTTTATCCTTTTCTTTAGTGTCATGGTTTGGTCAGATAAAACTGAAACAGAGGAAATCCTTGGATCAGGTAGTTAGATGGTCCAGTCGTTTGCTTGGTGAGTCACAGCTGAGCCTGACATCCCTGTACACCAGACAAGTACAGAGGATGGCTACCTCCATTTTAAATGATGACTCCCACCCTTTGCACTGGAACTTTCAGCTTCTTCCCTCAAGAGAGAGGTTTGCTGTCCAAAAAAGTAAAACCCAGCGCGACAAAAACAGCTTTGTTCCTGCTGCTGTCAAAGAGTTGAACAAGTTGCAACAATATATTGCACATAATTTAGGTACCTATTTATTAACTCCATTTTATATTTACTTACTTTTGTAGGATTTTATTTGGGTTCTAAATATTTTATTGGGTTTTAGACCTTTGAGTTTTTAACCTCTTTGACTAGTTTTTAACTTTTTAATATGACCCTTCTCTCTTACCTCTGGTTTTTCTCTCATCTCTTTGTCTTTATACCCTGATTGATGGAGCCTTGAGTATTTTTATCATGTCGAGAGTCAGCTTCATGTGTGCCTGTGTTTGTGTTTATGTTGAATGTAATTGTGGCTTGTAAATATGGATGTCACCAGACTGCAAAACAAATCTACCTACAGGTACAAATAAAGTAACCTGAACCTGAACCACATTAAACATGGACCAGAGGAAGCAAAGGAGAGAGTTGTCTCAGGAGATTAGAAAGAAAATTATAGACAAGCATGTTACAGGTAAACGCTATAAGACCATCTCCAAGCAGCTTGATGTTCTGTGACTACAGTTGCACATATTATTCAGAAATTTAAGATCCACGGGACTGTAGCCAATCTCCCTGGACGTGGCTGCAGGAGGAAAAATGGAAGAGACAGATAATATGAATGCTAACAAAACAGCCCAGAACAACCTCTAAACACATTCATGGTGAACTCCAAGGTCAAGGTACATCAGTGTCAGATCGCACCATCCGTCATTGCTTGAGCCAAAGTGGACTTCATAGGAGACGACCAAAGAGGACACCACTGTTGAAAACAAATCATAAAAAAGCCAGACTGGAATTTGCCAAACTGCATGTTGACAAGCCACAAAGCTTCTAGGACAATGTCCTGTGGACAGACAAGACAAAACTGGAACTTTTTGGCAAGGCACATCAGCGCATGTTCACAGACGCAAAAATGAAGCATACCAAGAAAAGAACACTGTCCCTAGTGTGAAACATGGAGGAGGTTCTGTTATGTTCTGGGGCTGCTTTGCTGCTTCTGGCACAGGGTGTTTTGAATCTGTGAAGGGTACAATGAAATCTCAAGACTGCCAAGGAATTCTGGAGAGAAATGTGCTGCCCAGTGTCAGACAGCTTGGTCTCAATCGCAGGTCATGGGTCTTGCAACAGGATAATGACCCAAAACACACAGCTAAAAACACCCAAGAATGGCTAAGAGTGAAACATTGGACTATTCTAAAGTGGCCTTCTATGAGCCCTGATCTAAATCCTATTGAACATCTGTGGAAGGAGCTGAAACATGCCGTCTGGAGAAGGCACCCTTCAAACCTGAGACAAGTGGAGCAGTTTGCTCATGAGGAGTGGGCCAAAATACCTGCTGAGAGGTGCAGAAGTCTCATTGACAGTTAAAGAAATCGTTTGATTGCAGTCATTGCCTCAAAAGGTTGTGCAACAAAATATTAAGTTAAGGGTACCATCATTTTTGTCCAGGCCTGTTTCATGAGTTTGTTTTTTAAAATAATTCTGTTGAACCACAATTCAAAAACACTGTCTGATTTTCATTGGTTAATTTTCTTAGAATTTTTATTTATTACCACTTTTGTCAGATTCAAGTTATCTCTGTGACCATTGTGGGTTTTTCTTTCATTAATAGAGGGGTACCAACAATTTTGTCCACGTGTGTATTATACATATATAAACTAAAGAATTTACAGAAAATGTATATCGTAATACACAGCAGGGAAAATAAGTATTAAAACACGTCAACATTTTTCTCATTAAACATATTTCTGATGCCGCCATTGACCTGAGATTTTCACCAGATATCAGCAACAACCCAAGTAATCCATACATAAAAACAAATCAAGGCAACTGTGTTCACAAAACAAGCTGTATTTAATAAACTGGAATGACACAGGGAATAAGCACTGAAGACATTTAGAAAGAGGTGCAAAAAGGCAAAGAAAGCCAAGAAACCACCTGAAATCCATCAAAATTTAAGAAGCCATCCCATCCCCCATCTTTGCAAATTAATTTAAGCTGGTTAAGTCCTGACTGATAGCCTTTAAAAAGGTCAGTGAATATCAGACTGTCACACCACAAAGAATTCATGATGGGTAGAAGCAAGAACCTCTCTCTAGACCTTTACAACCTTATTGTTGCAAAACATAATGATAGAACTGGTTACAGGTGCATTTCTAAACTGCTGAATGTTCTAGTGAGCACTGTTGGAGCCATCATTCGGAAGTGAAAAGAACATAATTTTACCACAAAACCAATCATGACCAGGAGCTCCTCGCAAGATTTCTGACAGAGGAGTAAAAAGAATTATCAGAAGTTATCCAAGAGCCATCGACCACTCGTGGAGAAGCTCTAGAACAGGGGTGTCCAACCATGTGCCATGGAGAGCCAAGACCCTGCAGGTTTTACCTCCAACCAGTGTCTTCAACAGCAGATTTCTGTGAACTTCTTCCCACTGATTGCTGATAAGTGAAAACACCTGCTGAAGAGACTGGGTAGAAGAGAAAACCTGCAGGGTCTTGGCTCTCCATGGCACATGGTTGGACACCCCTGCAGAAAGACCTGGAGTTAGCGGGTCCTGCCGTTTCAAAGAGAACAATAAGTAATGCACTCAACTGACAGGGGCTCTGCTATGCCCACTCACCTCGCAAGACTCCATTGCTGAAGAAAAAGCATGCTGAAGCACATTTAAAATTTGCTGCACAACCGGTGCTCGGAGTTCGTGTTTGTCAGACACGACGCCCACCGCCCTCCATTGCGCCCATCCTATGATGGACCGTTCAGAGTGCTGGAAACAGGGGATAAGCATTTTTTGCTAGACTTGGGGGGTAGGAGGGAAAAAATTGGCATAGACAGACTCAAACCCGCTTTTGTTGTGGCGGACGAGCAAGTGCTGTTGGCTAGAGCCCCTCGGCGTGGAAGACCCCCACGGAGAGCTCCCCAGGGAAACGATTCGCCAGAGCAGCCACACGGACAGACTTTAGTGCCCCCGCCCCCAGCCACAAACCACCCGCAGTCAGACACACTCTCAGCAGCCCCCCACCGGCACAGAAGTGCCGCGGAGGCGGTAAACCCCAGTTACAGCAGATACGGGAGGAGACGGAAGCCCAAGCAGCATGTGGACTGATGTTCCATTGTCCTATCACAGCATGTGGACTGTTATTCTATTGTCCTATCTAAGATGCTGGGGGGGGGGTAGTGTAGCACCTTGGAGGAGCCAGATTATCAGGAGACAGTGGATAAGCATGGGAGAACAAAGAGCAGGAGGTTCCTGGTGAGAGAGCAGGAAGGAGTCAAGGTTGAAGGGGGTTGAATGCAGTGTGATGTAAATGTCATGTTGTGTGTGATGTAAATGCCATGAAACTTAAGAGGAGAGTTTCTACTTAAATGTTCAGTCTGTTCTGTGCTCATAAGATGTGAGTGTGTAATAAATCATCTGAAATGAATCTGCCTCTGATTTCACACACTCCACACTGGAAATGGAAATGAGGCCAGTTTACGAACAGACGAAGCTTTATTAACACTCTCACATCATCCATACACAGAAAGTCCTGAATCAGTCAAGCCAGGTTCTCCTTATAAACTCAACAGATCATCTCACATCTGCATGACATCTAACCCCACATCTCCCTTAAAACCCCAGCTCCCTCTTCCTGCCAACTCCCCATGACGTCCTTGCCTATTATTCTCTTATGTTTAATCACTGCCCCCTGACTGAGACGCTGTCTGCAGACTCCTCCACAATATGCATTTCCACACCACCACCCCCAGACAGAGTTTCAGTCACTACGTCTGAAGTCCGTACAGAGGGAGCTGAGGAGGAAGATCAGAGAAGGCAAGGACGGCATCAGGAAGAAGATGGAGGACAAGCTGCAACAGAGCGACATCGGTGGGGTCTGGAGAAACCTTAAAACCATCTCTAGGCTCCAGAATACCTCCTCCCAGGCCACAGGGGGGCAGGGAGTGGGCAAACAATCTGAACCTGTTTTTTAATAGGTTTGACCAACCGCCCTCCCCCCCGACTGCACAACAACCACTGCTGCCTCTGAAGACATCGAGTCCTGCTGCCCACACCCCACTCCACCAACACCCCCCAACTCCTAACACACAGCCCCCCAACATGACCCTCACTAAGACCCAGGTGAGGACGGAGCTGAGGAAGATCAAAGCGAAGAAGGTGTCGGGACCGGATGGCATCAGCGCAAAGCTCCTCAAGTCCTGTGCAGACCAGCTGTGTGGGATTGTGGAGCTCATCTTCAACCTGAGCCTGAAGCTGGGGAGGGTACCACAGTTGTGGAAACCATCTTGTGTGGTACCTGTACCAAAGACTTCCCACCCCAAAGATCTGAACAGCTACAGACCAGTGGCGCTGACGTCTCACATGATGAAGACCCTGGAGAGACTGCTCCTTGCTCACCTCTGCCCCCTGGTGGGACCAGCAATGGATCCACTCCAGTTCGCCTACCAGCATGGCATTGGGGTGGAGGATGCGGTGATCTTCCTCCTTCACCGTTCTCTGTCCCACCTGGAGAAGCCCGGGAATGCGGTGAGGATCATGTTTTTTGACTTCTCCAGTGCTTTCAACACCATCCAACCGATGATCCTGAAGGACAAGCTGCTGTGCGCAGGGGTGGACCAGCACCTGTCATCATGGATCCTGGACTACCTCACTAACCGGCCACAGTTTGTGAGAACCCGGAACTGTGTGTCCGACACGATCATCGGTAGCACGCCCCCCCCCCCCCCCATCTACTGAAGTTCTCTGACAACTCTGCGATCGTTGGCCTCATCTCCAACGGAGATGAAGCTGAGTACAGAGGACTTATCCAGGACTTCGTGGACTGGTGCCATCGGAACTGCCTCCAGATCAACGCGAGGAAAACTAAGGAGCTGGTGGTGGACTGCCGCAGGCAAGGACAACCCCTCACAGCACCAGTAAATATACAGGGAACAGACATCAAGATGGTGACATCCTACAAGTACCTGGGTGCTCATCTGAACAATAAACTAGACTGGTCACACAATACTGACGCACTCTACAAGAAGGGACAGCGCAGGCTGTTCCAACTGAAGAGACTCAGGTCTTTTGGTGTACAAGGGGCACTGCTGAAGACATTCTACGACACGGTGGTGGCATCAGCCATCACTTTTGGAGTGGTCTGCTGGGGCAGTGGCGTTACAGCAGCCGATAGGAAGAGACTGAACAAACTGATCAAGAAAGCTAGCTCTGTCCTGGGGCAACACCTTGACCCAGTGGAGGAGATGGGAGAGAGAAGGATGGTGGCTAAACTGTCATCTCTGCTGGAGTCCGAGTCCCACCCTATGCAGGACATACTGAATGCACTGAGGAGCTCATTTAGCAGCAGACTACATCATCCTAGGTGCGCAACCGAGAGGTTCCGCAGGTCCTTCCTACCAGCGGCTGTCAGACTGTATAACCTAAGCAGGGCTGCTCACAGAGATAGCAAAAAAAAAATGTGACAACCTAATAGTATTGAATGCAAAAGACGCAATAAACTTACACAATGGTCCCCTCCGGTATACAACTAGGACAATACCGGTCACTACGGAGGGTGACAATATGTATGGGTACATACTCATAACATGTAGGATAACTAAGTAGATGGTTATGCTGTTCATTCCATCTAGTTACAATGCACCGCACTGTGTGTGTTTATATATTTATAGATTTATTCCATCTAGCTACAATGCTCCGCACTGTGTGTTTATATATTTATATGTACATATGTATATTCGCTGCTCTTATTTTTTCTTGTCTTCTTGATTGTTGCTCTGAGTGTTGCTATCCCTGTGCTGTTGCAATCCTGGAATTTCCCCATTGTGGGACTAATAAAGGCTTATCTTATCTTAACATTTGGGCAAGCCAGTAAAATACTGAGAGAATATGAATATAATCAGATGAGACTAAAACTGGACTTTGTAGATGCCACAATGGTACAGTCTTCCTGTACCATTTCAGAACATGGTATAGGCAGACTTCATAGAATTGAAGGAAAGATGAATGGACAAATGTACAGAGACATCCTTGATAAAAACCTGTTCCCATCTTCCAAGATGCTGAAGATGAAACATGGGTGGACATTTCAGCAAGACAATGATCCTAAATACACAGCCAAGCAAACTCCCAACTGGCTCCACTGAAGGAAAATAAAGCTGCTAGAATGGCTCAATCACCTGACCTGAATCCAACTGAAAATCTATTGAACAAATGAAGATCAGAGTTAATAGAAGACACCAATAGATCCTTCAAGACTTGAAGACAATTTGTATGGAAGAATGGGCTAAAATCATTCCTGAACAATGCTGTGCCTAGTTTCTCCATACAGGAGGCATCTGGAGGCTGTTTTTACCAATAAAGACTTTTCTACTAAATATTAAATGAATTTCACCAAGTGTGTTCAGTACTTATTCCCTGTGTAATTCCACTTTATTAAATATAACTTGTTGTGCGAACAAAGTTGCCTTGATTTCTTTGTATCGATTACGTAATGGATTACAGGAGAGGTGGCCTAGTTGATAAAGCATACGCCCCACAACTGGGAGGTTGGGGGTTCAAGTCCCAGCAGGGTCATACTTAAGACCATAAAAAAAATGGTACTTCCTGCCTTCTTGCCTAGTGGGGAGCATAATAGAATGGAGGAAGGAGTTGTTTGTGGCGGCGCCTTGCATGGCAGCGACCCCTCTGATTCTACATGCGATTAAAATTGTAGGTCGGAGAAACGTAATTTCATTCTACTGTACATGACTGGCTGTATGGACTGAATGACAACAGAGATGTCTTTTTATTATTTTTACTTGGGTTGTTACTGATATTTGATGAAAATCTCAGATCAATGGCTCCATCAGAAATACTGTATGTTTAATGAGAAAAATTTTGATGTGTTCAATAATGTTTTTCCCACTGTAAGTGTGAAACATTCCAAACCGTTCCGATTTAACATTCATAATATGCTTTTACTTTGGGAAATTTTGATAGCTTCACCTGCTATTGCATGCCATGGTGTAACTTTACATGAATTTAATTTAAAAAAAATCTGTTACTCCAGCACTTTTCTTTGTACTACTAATTTTATTCTTCCGCACCTATATTTTTTCTTTTATGATCTCCTAGATGAAAATGCCAACGTACAAGCCCTGGGATGAGGTACACTTAGTGTGTGATGTGACACTGACATCAGCGTCATTCCTGTGTAAACGCATACGAAGCACGTCAAAACCGTACATGGATGGCCTGATACAATTCTTAAGTACCCCATGCTACCACGCCACAGGAGTCGAGGCATCAGCACCTGTGGTCCTTTCATTTTAGTTAACTTGTGCAATTATTAGGTTATTATTTTTTTAGTCTTTTAACCTGAACTGAACAACTGACTCGAATAATTTTGAAGTAGGGATAATATATAGTACAGTCTGTGGTGAAATAATACAGGCATTCAGAGAAATGCCATATACAGTGGGGCAAAAAAGTATTTAGTCAGCCACCAATTGTGCAAGTTCTCTCACTTAAAAGATGAGAGAGGTCTCCAATTTTCATCATAGGTATACCTCAACTATGAGTGACAAAATGAGAAAAAAAAATCCAGAAAATCACATTATCTGATTTTTTAAAGAATTTATTTGCAAATCATGGTGGAAAATAAGTATTTGGTCACCTACAAACAAGCAAGATTTCTGGCTCTCACAGACCTGTAACTTCTTCTTTAAGAGGCTCCTCTGTCCTCCACTTGTGACCTGTATTAATGGCACCTGTTTGAACTCGTTATCAGTATAAAAGACACCTGTCCACAACCTCAAAACAGTCAGACTCCAAACTCCACTATGGCCAAGACCAAAGAGCTGTCAAAGACACTAGAAACAAAATTGTAGACCTGCACCAGGCTGGGAAGACTGAATCTGCAATAGGTAAGCAGCTTGGTGTGAAGAAATCAACTGTGGAAGCAATTATTAGAAAATGGAAGACATACAAGACCACTGATAATCTCCCTCAATCTGGGGCTCCATGCAAGATCTCACCCCGTGGGGTCAAAATGATCACGAGAACTGTGAGCAAAAATCCCAGAACCACACAGGGGGACCTAGTGAATGTCCTGCAGAGAGCTGGGACCAAAGTAACAAAGGCTACCATCAGTAACACACTACGCCGCGAGGGACTCAAATCCTGCAGTGCCAGACGTGTCCCCCTGTTTAAGCCAGTATAAGTCCAGGCCCGTCTGAAGATTGCTAGAGAGCATCTGGATGATCCAGAAGAGGATTGGGAGAATGTCATATGGTCAGATGAAACCAAAATAGAACTTTTTGGTAAAAACTCAACTTGTCGTGTTTGGAGGAGAAAGAATGCTGAGTTGCATCCAAAGAACACCATACCTACTGTGAAGCATGGGGGCGGAAACATCATGCTCTGGGGCTGTTTTTCCTGCAAAGGGACCAGGACGACTGATCCGTGTAAAGGAAAGAATGAATGGGGCCATGTATCGTGAGATTTTGAGTGAAAATCTCCTTCCATCAGCAAGGGCATTGAAGATGAAACGTGGCTGGGTCTTTCAGCATGACAATGATCCCAAACACACCGCCCGGGCAATGAAGGAGTGGCTTCATAAGAAGCATTTCAAGGTCCTGGAGTGGCCTAACCAGTCTCCAGATCTCAACCCCATAGAAAATCTTTGGAGGGAGTTGAAAGTCCGTGTTGTCCAGCGACAGCCCCAAAACATCACTGCTCTAGAGGAGATCTGCATGGAGGAATGGGCCAAAATACCAGCAAGTGTGTGAAAACCTTGTGAAGACTTAATGAATGAATGAATGAATGAATTTATTTATTTCGGATAGTACATTACAGGTTAAAAGAAACTGTATAATATAACAAGGTCAAATTAGACAAAGACTCCTTCTACTATACAATTCCACGTGAGTTATCCGAAATGGGTGATGGCTGAAGCCGCAGCTTATATTGCCCACCCATATTCCATCCAAGAATTCAAAGGAGAAAAAAGAGAAAACAAGACAAGAGCGATTACAATTTAAAACAAGGCTAAGACAAAATATGACTGAGAGAAAAAGAAAACTGAGCTAGTCTAAGTTAAGCGGTTACTATTCAAAAACAAATCTAAGACACAGTGTCACAGAGAAAAAAGAAAAACTAAGCTATAACACAACACAGGCTGGAAATGTCAATCCTTATGTGAGTTTACATGTCGTCTTGTAAATATGTTTGGAGTATTTCTTCCTTTAGTTTTTGTTTAAATTGTCCAAGCTTTGTACATGATTTTAATTCAGGTCCAAAATCGTTCCATAATTTGACACCTTGCACTGAAATACAGTGTTGCTTGGTAGTTGTTCTCACTGTAGGCTTTTGAAATATACATGTTCCTCTGAAGTGATATCGTTTCTCCCTTGTTTGGAACAACTTTTGGATATTTGCGGGCAGTGATAGATTCTTCACTTTGAACATTATTATTGCGGTTTTAAAGTCGATCAGATCTTTCAACTTGAGAGTTTTTTGTTTAAGAAAAAGTGGGTTTGTTGGTTCCCTGTAAAATGTAAAAAGTTTTATGTAAAACTTACATAAAATGTTTGGCCTCTGTCATTGCCAACAAAGGGTATATAACAAAGTATTGAGATGAACTTTTGTTATTGACCAAATACTTATTTTCCACCATAATTTGCAAATAAATTCTTTAAAAATCAGACAATGTGATTTTCTGGTTTTTTTTTTCTCATTTTGTCTCTCATAGTTGAGGTATACCCATGATGAAAATTGGAGACCTCTCTCATCTTTTAAGTGGGAGAACTTGCACAATTGGTGGCTGACTAAATACTTTTTTGCCCCACTGTCAAAGAATGGAACAAGCTCCCCACTGCATTGAAGACCAGAACAAACTACAGAGACTTTTCCACAGAGACAAAAAAATGGATTTTAAGTAATCAAGCCTGCCAGCATCAACTCTCTCCCTAAAAACGGGATTTAAAATTGTACAAATTGTTTTTATGTGTGCTGGTCTCTTATCTTTTTACCTCTTGAACTTACTCCCTGCTTGTTTCAGACACAACAGATTCTGAAATCTGACCTGAATTGCTTTCTATATGTGCTGTTTTTCTTTTCTTTAATATCTTCTTGCCTGCCTCAGGGACTACAGATGGAAATTAGCGAGAACGCTATAATCTGGTACAGAGCATCTTTACCCTGTGTTTAATGTTTTTTCTGTTCATGGTCCCTGACAAATAAACCATTAAACTAAATGCACAGAAAATGTTTAAAGGACTGTTCAGAGTCCCTCCGAGGGGATAACGTTTTAGTTGTGTAGATTGTGTTTGCGTACATTGCAATATTCAGAGTCGTTAAGCCACTGCAGCTACCGTTCAGCAGCCATGTTTTGCACATGCACACTGAAAATCAATGTCAATGTTTTCACAGCTACAATCAAAAGACAAAAGGGGAGCTCGGTGGCGGAGGTTTTTTTTTTAACTTGATAATCTGTGGATTAAATGTCTTATATTTACCATGAAGTGACTGTAACAATTTTCCCCAGCAAGAATGCATAATGTTTATTTCGTGTTCACGTGAAAAACATGTTTTAATAGCGAAACACATGCACATCTGTTTATCCTTCCCTGTCTGGGATGGCAGTTCAAGAATCCACTGCATTCTTGAACGCACTGTCACTTTTTTGGGGCCTGCATGTGCTCAGTCAGCGCTCACCCTCTGCACAGGGTTTGCGCATGAATGCATCCAATGCACACACACGCTTACCAGCGCATTTTGCAACTATGAATCCAGCTTTATATTGGCAGTAGCACAGAAAGAAAGACCTCAAAAAAAAGGAGACCTCCATCAGGATCTGACCCCGTTGGAGGAGCTTACCTTAATAATAGCGGCGGGACAAATGGGGGGGGGGGGGGGTCTCCTCAAACTCCAGGGGAGGTGGATGTCATTTCCAAAGGATTTAAAATTCCAAAACTTGCCTTAGGGCGCGTTCACACGGCCACTGTTTCATTCAGACTACAGGACTATGGATAGAAAAATTCCATATTATTATTATTATTATTTTGTATCATGCCTTTCCTATTTCATGTCTGATGTTTATATGTGCATTCCATGTAGAGTAAGTTCATATATTCCTTTATATTATTCTTTCATGTCTGTGAGCAAGTATTGTCTAACTGTGGCCTTCAGAGGATGTGTGCGAGTGCTGAGACTGAGGGTCAGTACAAGCGTAAAAGATGATCTAAGCTACATTGATAATCTCTTTGACATGCCCTGCTCTTCTGTGTCCGAGGAATGTGCTGAAACTTCCAGTTCATGTAGATTAGCTTTATAGACATCCTGTCTCCAGATGTCTGCGGCTTTCCCTCTTTATCTATACTGAGGAGCAGCTATAAATACCAAGCTTAAAGTAGAACTGAACTGAACGGCATTGAACGGCACTGGGTGATAGTACATACAATTATAAAGATAATTTATCATTAGCACCCCCTCCACAAATCCCGGAATCTTGGAGTAAATCGCGAATTTGAATTTCCCGCCCTGAAAAATCAGACAAATCCGCCGATTAACCGGAAGTGCAGCCGGAGTTCCGCGTGACGTCACGAGTGTGACACAGTCCTCCATGTTTACCATTGCAAGCACGTCGACACTGGTTGTTTTTGGTGCATTTTGTCGTGATAGTCGACTACAAAACACTTCCAACACCTGGGAAGATCTGTTCAGTGGCCAAGGAAAGCTGTCATGGCAACGAAAGAAAAGAAAGAGGGAGGAAAAGCGACCGGGAAGCGATGCGTTTCTAGATATAGATATTACAGTGATCCCTCACTTATCACATTTAATGGGGACCAGAACCGACCACGAAAAGTGAAAAACCGCGAAGTAGCGTCACCCCCCCCCCCCCAAGGGCGTCACAAGCACTATTTTGCACAAAAAGGCACAAGAGAACAGCGAAAAGTGCCACTAAGCAACACGAGCGATAAAGAACAATGAATGCGGTCTTCCTTCGCTGGGTATGGGCGCTCTGCAGGGAGAGAAGCTGGGTAAAACGTCTTGGCCAATCAGCTTGCGAGGTAAAACGTCTCGGCCAATCAGCTTGCGAGATTCCCGAGCGGTGAAGAGGTGGGCGGAGAGGAGTGGAGCGGTGGTCAGAGAGGTGGATTTTGAGTTGTGCGGGCTCTCCATGTTGATACCTGATGTTCTAATGTAGTCTCGATTACATTAGAACATCTCTCCACCCACCTCTTCACCGCTCGGGAATCTCGCAAGCTGATTGGCCGAGACGTTTTACCCAGCTTCTCTCCCTGCAGAGCGCCCATACCCAGCGAAGGAAGACCGCATTCATTGTTCTTTATCGCTCGTGTTGCTTAGTGGCACTTTTCGCTGTTCTCTTGTGCCTTTTTGTGCAAAATAGTGCTTGTGGGGGGGGGGGGGGTTGACGCTACTTCGCGGTTTTTCACTTTTCGCGGTCGGTTCTGGTCCCCATTAAACGTGATAAGTGAGGAATCACTGCATTCCCCGACGGCGGACCTCGCCTCTGCATCGCCGTCTGCCAGCTGTTGTCACAGGTGCATCAGGTCGCTGTCTCCCGGGCTCGCCCTTGTGCACGCCTGCCACCTGCCACACTCCTGCATCCTCCTCTGTCTCGTCACCGATCCTGAATGCCTCTTCACTCTGGTTTTCTTGACTGCTGGAACTGCTATCAGCTGCCATTGTTGTTTTGTTTAGGGATCACACTCGTGACGTCATGCAGCGTCGTCTGCACTACTTCCGGTTTGTTTGGCACTGCCAGCCAGAGGCAAAAGTTTATCGGCTTATAGCTTGGCCATCGCACGGCCTAAAAACTTCTTTTATGTGTTGAAAAATACAATAGGTAATAAGGAATTAATCTGCTATTCTACTTTTTGCGCCAAAAGGTGGGTTCAGTTCTACTTTAATGTATGGTCAGAGATTATCTGTGTGTGTCACGTTCTGTAATCTCTCCCTCAAAATGCCCATTGAGGTTTATGTTTTGTTTTACCCTTTTATTCCTTTATATGTGTTTATTTTTATAATAAGTACACTTAAATCCAATATTCCGCCTGATCTTTGACTTGGAATAATTTATGCTCAAAATTATTCTATCAGCTATCTAAGAATAGTTTGGTTTGTCTGGGGCAGTCTGAACATGCGTTGGAACTATGGTGCGCACCAAACAAGAAAAGTCTGGTCCCCCTGAAAATGGGGGTCTCAGGTCACTTACAAACGAAGTCTGGTGCGCTTTGCTTGCAGTGTGAATCCAAACGGACAATCCAGTGGCCCAAAGGGCGGAAGTGCCCTTTGGCGTTTATGTAACAATAGCAACACGTAGTCTGAGAAGAGGAAGTGGTGTTTACTATAACGCATTTTGGGTAGAAAATAATAAAGACAACTACGTGAATCCAAGAAATCCTTTTACCAGAAAAAACCGAGGAGAAAAGTTAAAAAAAAAATGACTCGTTTGTGGTGGAGAAACAACCCAGCTGAAGGGAACCAATTTCCATTTTTGGTCCTAGCCAATCGATGAGCTGGATTTTTCTTCTTTGCCGAGATTTTTTTTTTCCTGGTCAGTGGTGGTTTCGGCAGCAGTGCCCTAAACAAGCGGTTGTTCTAACTGTGTGACCTTGTCCAGGCAGTTTGGTCTGCTGCAGTGTGAATGCAAACCAAACGAAGACGTGCAAATTCTCGGCATTCTCCGCCCAATCGAACAGAGACCTCCGGACTATCCTGGTCTGAATGCAGCCTTAGATACAACTACAGTATCGATTTGAAAACCCTACATCATTTCTCTCTGTAGTTATCTGCCATTTATTTTCTATAAGATTCAGGTAGTTTCCTATTAGGGGTTGATATACTGTATATGTGATCTGAATTTGACTGAAATTTCTTTTGGTAAAAGGTCTGTTGGTAGATTGGAAAATTCCACATTTTCAGGTTCCCAAAGTGAACGGTTGAGTTTCCAGGGCCCCTAGAAAGGTCGCCCTCTGAGGGCCAAAATTGAGCTTTCAAGAAAAACAGGTTTTTGAGTTTAAATATCTCAGTGCACCCTCAATAGCCCAGCTTCATTTTTGCTCATGTCAATCTACTGTAGGAGTAGTTTTGGAAAATCATTGACATTTTGGTGGGCTGTTAAGTGCACCACCTATAGGGGGCACTCAAAAAATAAAGTAACACTGGGCAAAAGTAACACTCACATTGGAAGCATTCCTGGTCTGCACCCCCGTTAGCCCAAGCTTGCTTGTGCATGATATGATTCTACAACAGTGACTCATACTATTACTCTGGAAATTGTTGTGGGATAATGAGGACGCAGAAGTATAGGTGGTGCTCAAGTTGGTCAAAATGCAAAAATTAGGGTTGTTGGGAAAAATTTCCTCTTATAGGTAAAGGATCAGGCAGAGAAAAATTTTGAAGTAGATTTAATGACAAAAAGCATTAGCAACTAATGGAACACAGTTCCTGACAGACCGGAGTCCACAGTGAAATGTGTTTCTGATTCACAAACAAAGGGAGCTTTTAACCCCTCTCTAAACAGGAAGTTTCTGTGGGTGGAAGTTTCGGGTTGTAAAAAAGATAAGTCAGGAACCAGATGTGAGGGGGTTAAACTCAGCACCTACAGGGGTCATAACGTTATCTGTACATCCTCTGCTCACTGAGTTTCAAACACTACATAGGGAAAATAATTACAAAGCACAAACAGATACAAACATAAATTTTTTTATCGAGGTAGTCCACGGCTGTAGAGCTCTATGTGCCCCCATCAGATTTGAATGAAATCCGTTTTATTACATTGCCCTAAATGCCCATGATATGCAACAAAAAGATTTCAGTGGGGTTCAGCTGTATTAACCCTAGGGCTGTCGCTATAACAGTAATTATGTAGTACCGCGCTATGGACACACTTACCACAGAGGATAACAAGCAACCGCAACAACCACAGTGTAAATAACCCTCTGAAAGGGTTATTATTTTAGGTTAATTACCTGATCAATAATTTTGAGATAGGCATTTTTTGATCTTTGCATAAATGTTTTCCTTGTGGAGAGAGGAATAATAAGGCCAAGCATTCAAAGCACGACGAACTTTATTCACTCTCTCACATCTCTCAGAATCAGAAAACACTTACCTCCTGCTCAAGGGCCTCTCCTTTATACAACACTCACACCCCCTGCTGCCTGAGGTCTTGCATCACAATACATTCTCGCATCACAATTCCTATTGTCCCCCCAGCCCCTTAATCCCCATGCTCTTCCGGCAGAGGAATTTACTGGCTCTCCCTTCTTTCCAGTCTGAGATGAATACCACAGCATGGGTCCCCCATACCCCCCCCCCTCAAGAGTCTCAGACTGAGTGTTAACTCTCACGTCCTCTCGGCTTCAGCCTCCTCCCATATCTGCTGTAACGAGGATTCTTCAGCTCCGCGGCGCTGCTGTGCCAGTGGGGGGTTCCTGGGGGTGTGTCTGTCTGTGGGTGGACAATGGGGGGGGGGGGGACATTCAGCATGCTCGTGTGACTGCTCTGATGAATCAGTTACCTGGGGAGTTCTCAGTGGGGGTCTTCCACACCGAGGAGCTCGAGCCAACATCACATGCTCGTCTGCCACCACAAAGGCGGGCTTAAGCCTGTCTATACAGATTTTCTCCCGGCAACCCCCCAAATCTAACTAACTAACTAACTAACTAACTAACTAACTAACTGCACTTATATAGCGCTTTTCTAGTCACAAAGACCACTCAAAGCGCTTTCATTAATACTAACCCTCTATTCTAAGGGCCTATAGGAAACAGATATCTAGGGACAATTTAGAACAGCCAATTAACCTAACATGCATGTTTTTGGCATGTGGGAGGAAACCGGAGAAATCCCGGAGTAAACCCACGCAACACGGGGAGAACATGCAAACTCCACACAGATCACTGTTGGTCGGGGGCTGGGATCGAACCCACGATCCCACGATCCCCACAATCCCCCGGCCAAGGGTAAACTGTGCTGCCGCAGTGCTAACCACTGCGCCACCGTGCAGCCTAACACAAAATCTAACACATCTAACACAAAATGTTTGTCCCCTGGTTCCAGCACTCTAAACGGGCCATCGTAGGGTGGGCGCAATGGGGGCCGGTGGCCATCATGCCTGACAAACACGAACGTTGCGTTCTTCAAAGTTTTCAGCACAAAAGTGCATGGAAAACAGTGGTGAGCCGGGCCTGGTAGCGTGCCTACGTCTGCGCTATGCCGTGAACGCGGGGACGGATGGGTGTTTGGTGCGGGGTTATCTGGTAAAAATTCCCTGGGGAGCCGCAGCAGCTGTGAAAAAAACAGCTCTGCTGGGGAAGCCTCCAAATCCTCTTTTGGTGCAGAACACAACCCTAATAGAACCCACGGCAACCGGTCCACCCAATTTGCATCTGTAAGCGAAGCCCTGAGCGCTGCTTTCAGTGACCTATGGAAACGCTTGCATAACCCATTGGCCTGTGGGTTGTACGCGGTTGTGCGATGAATTGCGACGCCCAGGCTCCGGGCCATCGCGGACCAGAGGTCGGAAACAAACTGAGGGTCCTGATCGGACGTGATGTCCGAAGGGGTGCCAAAACGTGCCACCCATGTTGTCAAAAAGGCACGTGCCACGTCTGCAGACGCGGTGCAAGCTAGCGGGACTGCTTCTGGCCATCGTGTGGTGCGGTCCACCACTGTCAGGAGGTGCGTGAACCCCTGCGATGGAGGGAGGGGGCCCACGAGGTCCACTTTAACATGGTCGAATCTCTTAGTCGGGACATGGAACGGCTCCAAAGGGGCCTTTGTGTGTCTGTGCACTTTGGCTCATTGGCACGCTACGCAGGCTGCAGCCCACTCTTTCACCTGTTTGCGCAGGCTCAGCCAGACGAACTTCGCTCCCACCATTTTGACTGATGCGCGCACTTCTGGGTGTGCCAGGGAGTGAACGGACTCAAAAATGTGGCGGTGCCAAGTGCGTGGGACCACCGGGCGCAGGCGTCCTGTGGAGACGTCACAGATTGGGGGGGCCCCCGTCTTGTAGTACCCTGCTCTCCAGCCTTAACCCTGTTGGTCCAGACTGGAGTGCGCACACATCCGCATCGCCAATCTGCTCTGCGGCCACGGCCGTGTAATCTATCCCTACGTAGACTGGGGCCACTACTGCACGCGAGAGGCAGTCCGCCACCACATTCAGTTTACCAGCCACATGCGGAATATCGGTCGTAAACTCCGAGATCGCGGCCAGCTGTCTCTGCTGCCGGCCCGACCATGGTTCTGAAACCTTGGCCAGCATCATGTTAGCGGCTTGTGGTCCATGAACGCAGTGAAGCTGCACCTTTCCAGCCAGAACTGGAAGTGGCGTATGGCCAGGTGGAGAGCCAGTAACACTCTGTCGAATGCGCTGTATTTACGCTCACTGTCGCGCAAAGACCTGATAAAAAAGGCAAGCGGCTGCCAAGAACCGGCGACGCATTGCTCCGCGACGGCCCCTATGGCCACGTCTGAGGCATCGGTACTGAGCGCTATCCGAGCTGCTGGGTCCGGGTGCGACAGTAGTGCGGCGTTTGCCAGGGTTGTTTTAACCTCAGAGAATGCCTGCTCCTGCTCAGGAGTCCAGTCGACTCTGTCCACTGGTTTCCGTTTCTTGAGTGTGGCGTACAAAGGCTGCATGAGCTGGGCTGCGCGGGGGAGGAAATGGTTATAAAAGTTAACCATCCCCAAAAACTCCTGCTGCGCCCTGACCGTCTGAGACCGGGGAAAATTCGCCACTGCGCGCACCTTGTCTGACAAGGCTATCGCTCCCTCCGGTAAGATGCGGTGTCCCAAAAAAATCAATCCCCGTCACGCCGAACTGGCATTTCGCCGGGTTGATTATTAACCCGTGCTCCTCTAACCTCCGGAAAACCGTCCTGAGGTGGGTTACGTGTTTGTCCTCGGACGCGGCCACCAGGATGTCATCCAGGTAGACAAACGCAAATGGCAGATCATACAACACCGCATCCATCATGCGTTGGAATGTCTGTGCCGCGCCTTTTAATCTGAAAAGCATGTGTAAAAACTCAAACAGACCAAACAGGGTTATTACTGCCATTTTAGATATGTCCTCCGCGCGCACCGGGACCTGGTGGTAACCACGGACCAGGTCTATCTTAGAAAAAATACGTGCCCTGGCGAGGTGAACGGAAAAATCCTGAATATGGGGTATCGAGTAGCGGTCGTGCGCTGTGGCGTTGTTTAATCTGCGGAAATCTCGGCAAGGTCACCACGATCCCTCGGCCTTAGGGACCATATGTAGTGGGGACGCCCATGGGCTGTTTGAGCGCCTGATGATTCCCAGCCTTTCCAAGTTGGCAAACTCCTCGCGCGCTATGGCCAGTTTAGCTGTGTCCAGGCGCCGAGGTCGTGCGAAAACGGGCGGCCCGGTGGTGGTAATAAAGTGCTCCACCCCGTGTTTAGTGATGGCCGCCGAAAATGTCGGGACTGTGAGTGCTGGGAACTGGGTGAGCAGTGTGTGGAACTTACCACCTGGAACTGTGACGTTCAATTCAATTCAATTCAACTTCATTTATATAGCGCCATTTCACAACAACAGTCATCTCATAGCACTATCAACTGTAGGGGGAACCCCCACAGTTGCAGAAAGACCCCAGCAATCAGGCGATCCCCTGTGAGCAAGCACTTGGCGACGGTGGAGAGGAAAAACTCCCTTTTAACAGGAAGAAACCTCCAGCAGAACCAGGCTCAGGGAGGGGCAGTCATCTGCTGCAACTGGCTGGGGGGTGAGGGGACAGAGAAGATGAAAAGAACAGACATGTAGAGAGCAAACAGCACGATGGGGACTCAATCTATGGGAGAGAACAAACAGATGTTAATGACCAGCAAAAAAAATATTTCATTGACAGTGAAGAAAGGAGTGAAGCCAAGTGCATTACTGGAGGTCCCCCGGCTGTCTAAACCTATTAGCAGCATAACTAAGGGAGGGTTCAGAAACACAAGATCCCTCCCTAATTGTAGGCTAAATCAAAAAAGAAGGTTTTAACCCTATTCTTAAAAACAGAGATAACGTTGACTAGCGTTGTTGGCCCGGCTCCTCGAGCTGTACAGGGGAGGGAATCAAAAGACATTGCATTAATCAGGCGTCTGTTAGCAACATCGACTAGTAGTCCGTGTGCACACAAAAAATCAGCGCCTAAGATTGGGAAACTGCATGCCGCTATGACGAATGTCCACTGGTACATACAGCCGTGTAGGGATACAGTCAGTGCATTTTCAACGAAAGTCTTTATGTCCAAGCCGTTTGCGGCCGTCAGCTCGGGGCCGCTAGCACCCTCTAGCCCAGGGGTGGGCAATCATGTGCCATGGAGGGCCATTCTACTGCAGGTTTTCTGTTCCACCCAGTCTCTTCAGCAGGTGTTTTCAATGATTAGCAATCCTTGAAGCTGGTCAGAGCACACACCTGCTGAAGAGACTGGGTGGAACAAAAAACCTGCAGTGGAATGGCCCTCACTGCCCACCCCTGCTCTAGCCGGTCAGCATAAGACGGCAGAATGAGGCTCTTTTGGGAGCCGGAGTCCACGAGGAACCGTCTCCCCGAGCGCGAGTCTGTCACGTAGAGCAGCTTGCTTTCTTCACGGGCGGTCGCAGCTGCTACTGACTGCAGGTCTTGGCATTTCCCGAACGCTTGAATTGGCACGGTGGCACGCATCGGCGTGCGTCCTCTCCAAAACAGTGGTGGTAGGAGCACAGTGTGTCTCTCTGGCACTTCCTAGCCCCCGCTGCCGCTACCATCACTGGCTCCTCGCTTCCGCTGGCCGTCTTGCTGGGTTCCGACGCCGCTGCGTTCACTGTGAGGGCTCTGGTGGTGAGGATGATCCGATCTGCCTCCTGGGATAGCACATGGTAGTCACGCGCCGCCAGCAATGGCGAGTTGGCAAGGACCGCTCTGGCCTCCGTTGGGAGGTTCGGGAGGAAAAGGTGGACAAACAGAAAATGCCCGTCGTCCGTGCCCATCAACGCCAACATCTTCTCCATCAGTTCGACTGCCGACCCATCTCTTAACTCGAAGCGCATCAGGAGCCTCTCTGCTCTCTCACAGTCCGAGAGTGTGTGGCGCCGGATCAACGCGGCTTTGAGAGCCCCGTATTTGTCGCGGGCTGTTGGAGCAGGCTCGCTACTTGCTGAGTCGTGCGAGCGTCCAGCCCTGTGACTACATAGTAATATCTGGTGTCATCTGCCGTTATTCCCCGGAGCGGGAACTGGGCCTCGGTGTGGAGGAACCAAGACTTTGGGTCGCGCAGCCAAAAGTCTGGTAGTTTGACCGAAACGGCACATGCGTTGCTGGGGCTTCCTGTCCGGGTCATCTCTGGGGTGTTTGCCTCGTGTTCCATTATTTGTCAAGGGTCACCAGTGTGGAGAGAGGAATAATCAGGCCAAGCATTCAAAGCAGACAAACTTTATTCACTCTCTCTCACATCTCTCAGAATCAGAAAACACTGACTTCATGCTGCAGGGCCTCTCCTTTATATTACAACACTCACACCCCCTGCTGCCTGAGGTCTTGCATCACAATACATTTTTGCATCACAATTCCTATTGTCCCCCCAGCCGCTTAATCCCCATGCTCTTCCAGCAGAGGAATTTACTGGCTCTCCCTTCCTTCAAGTCTGAGATGAATACCACAGCATGGGTCCCCCATACCCTATTAGTAGTTAATTTTACAAAGTACAGAGGCCCTATGCCAACCTATGCACTGAAGTAAAAAAGCAGGCAGTGAGCTCAGACAGTGAGCACTGAAAGGGCACAAAGCATGTTATTTCCTTCTGAGCGGAGTGTTTATGATCCTGACAATTGAGCTACGAGAGCAAAGTAACTACTCTATTGTGCATTGCTTGTTTGAACGTGATTTTTCAGACAGTGACAAAAATTCAAAAATCACAGAGACATGAGCCACACAGGGTCCTGTATGGATGCTGTCCTGTTTAACCCCTTGCACTCCGGTCAATTTCCCTAAAAACGCCAAAAAATAACGTGCCCAAAGTAAATCGAAAGCTGTTCTTCAACCCTTTGCAGCATCTTCATGGGGTTGGTCTCATTTAAAAGAAAACACTTTGAATTTTTTGGCAAAACAGTCATAATCTCTCTAAGTGCTCCGGCCACTGAGTTACAGTCACCTAAACATACTGAACTTGAAGAAAATAAATTTGGCCTGGGTGTTTTTTTGGATACAAATGCTTGCAAATAACACACAGCTTCAGATCCGGGCTGGAAAATGCAACAGAAATGTAGAAACAAGTGTTATCCAGCTGAGGTCAAAATTTTGTAACAATACCACAAAAAAATGAATATATTACACAGCTTTTTCCTCAGGTAGTTCCCAGGCGTTTTTGAACTGTGCCAAATTGTGCCAAATGGCACAGTTTGGAAAAACGTCTAACTTTTGAATGATTCAATATAGAAGTTTCATCTTGGGCTCTAATGAAAGGTGACACTCAGGGCTGTGTGTGTGTGTGTGTGTAGGGGGGGGGTTGTCCCCCCCCCTCGCTACAGAGGACGGACATCGGCCATCGCTACATGACGGAATAGTCATGTGGCGACCGCGGCGCAGTCACCGCGGCTTCCCGCCCCCTCGCTACAGAAGAGTAGCTTATAACACCTTACCTCTTCACAGCAGCAGTGTCCTGGTGAACTTCCCTTCCTCATTGTCAGACGAACAAGTCCCTTGTTACGGACTCGTGGTTCTGGTCTCGGCGACCCGGTCAAAACATAATTCCATTATTGCAGTTTTGCGCTTCCATGATTGCGGTTTTGGTGAATGATTTACGACCTTCGTCGTCGGCCTCCGTCGGTCTATGATGACCATGGAAGAGAATCCTAAACGTCTATTCTGCTGAGATAAGTGCAGGTCGCACTTGTGGGTGGTCTCCATGCTGCTGGGTCTGTAGCAGGCTCTTCCTGCGGGTCCTTTTTTCATCTGCTGCAGCAGTCAGTCTCTCTTCACCCAGCCTTACACAAAACAGCTCGCGAACTTCTGTGCTTCAATTGGCTCGCTGCATTCACAGCGTTGGTAGGCGGGTCCTTCTTGCTAGGTTTTCAGTCATTGGTTCTTCAAGGTTTCAGAAACCCAATTCAAGGCTCTTATTTGTTGAATGAGAGGTCAATCAGATGAACTAATCTGTTCGCGGCTGTGTCTGCAGTGGAAGAACGGAAATGCAGCTTTTATTTTCAGTGCGCTCTGGGACGCAGAGACGTGCCCGTCCACGGTACACCGGAGTGCAAGAGGTTAAATAAGCTGAATGTCGCTGCAGTCTCCAACCAGTCCATACACCCTGTAGTTGAAATACTGGAGTTACCGCCACTGCTTCATGAAAATCATCTTTTTTTTTGTTGTTGTTTTTACAGAATCAGAAGTTCATGCCTGTAGGAAGACCGGCGCGCCACACAATTGTCACACACTTACATAAGTTGAGGGCAGAGCTGCAGTGAGTTTCTCACAGCTTCCATCGCTTGCCACATAAGTTATGAACCCCGTTTAAATTGTGAGACCACAAGGTCCTAAAAACATTTGCAATAATACCATATATCACGGTGTTGAGCTATCCACCATCATCGCAAGGAGAATTCTTCCATCATGACACCCCTAATTAACCCTTTTTTGACATCATAGTGTGGGAATGTTTCAAACACAAATTAGTATAGAAATGCTTTATTTAACAGAACAGTGAGAACATCAACATATGAGTAATACTTATTCGACTGACAGTGGAAAACAGTCCCACATCCTTCGCAAACAGGAGTAGCAGCCATCTGATCAAATTGGTAGTTTGGAGTTAGCATTAGCAACCACTGGACTGAAGCCTAGCCACCCACCACACACCTGTTCCGCTGTGAACACTGTAGGAGAGAAGCGGAGCACTGACAAGTAGTGCGTGAGGAGCTTTTACTTAAGAAACAGGAGTAGGCTATGTCAGAGATTCCTAAAGTGGGGGTTGCAACCCCCGGGGGGGTCCCGAGATGCTGAAGGGGGTCGTGACATGATTTTCAGAAGCTTCCTTAGGTGATTACTCAGGTGACATGTCACTTTAATTGCACCACAGAAACGTCACAGGTCACACACAGGTCAGTGTACACCAATATATTTCATCTGAACAGCTCAAATCAACACATTGTGGTGCCACAACAGGAGGTCTTTCTCCACCCAGTGACACTGGGGAATAGGGAGTCGAGGGTGTGAGATGGAAATGAGGAGAAGAAAGGGGAGGAGGCAACGACTGGCGTCAGAGCGCCGGGGGCTAATAAACCAAATAAAGGTGCGCCTTTGCGTTACTGGTATGCCAGGCACGAATGTATTGTGTTAGGTGGAAGACGCGGTTCCCACCTGGGAGGGCAAGCAAGAAAGTATTGTGTTGAGTCATGCTCTGTTGTCCTGTATGTAAATGTATGTACTCCGAGTGCCAGGGGCAGGAATAAAGCTGTATAAAGGGATTAACTCTGGCACCTACAGTTCAGTCTAGGGATGGGCATTCGGTGAAATTTTCTTCACCGATCGTCGGGAGAATTAATGATTAATAATCGGTTAATCATTAACATTTTTAGGTACGTAACAAGGCAGGTAGACTACATTAGAACATCAGGTGCACGGAGAGCCGCACAACTCAAATCCACCTCTCTCTCTCAAATCTCTCTCTCTCTCTGTTCGCTGTTCTCGTGTTGGCTCGCTCGGGAATCTCGCAAGCTGATTGGCCGAGACGTTTCACCCCGCAAGCTGATTGGCCGAGACGTTTTACCCAGCTTCTGTGCCGCTCGCCACCCAACAAACGAAGACCGCATTCATTGCTCTATCGCTCGTGTTACTTAGTCTAGCCGCGCGGAACTTTTTGCTGTTCTCTTGTGCCATTTTGTGCGAAATAGTCTTCCCGTCGAGCCACTACGCCGCCTCCTGATGCTTCTCTCGACAATTCTGCGCCTCTAGCACCTGAGGAGCAGAAAGCTCCCATTAACCTGTGCAGTAAATCCTTTTCATCTCGAGTTACGTATCTTGTTATAAGAATAAAAGAGTTCTAAAAACATATTTATGTACACTTTATTTACATCTACGTATGTATGTACACTTACACACACACACACATACACACACACACACACACACGTGTGTGTGTCTTCTACCGAATCTTCATGACCTTCTCAATAAAGTTTCTGAAAAAAAAAAAAAAAAGAATCTTCACGACCGCCATTACTCAGCGCGCAACCACTGTTAGCGGTTTCTTCGCGTAATAAGGGTGTTCCATGGACCCTGTCGATGAGGAAAATTTGTATGCTGCATTGCAGTGATTGCAGTACACCTGGTCATTTTTTAAACTGAAATGGTCCCACGCAACACTTTGCCGTAACCGCTTCATGATTTGGCGATTGCCCTACGGAAGCGCGCATGTATCAACTGAGGCACGCCAGGGTATGGCGATGGTGTAATGTTGCCCCCTGGTGCCCAAATTTTGCCATTGCAATGTTTGAGGACGGCCGTGCATTAGGCCTAATAACCTCGGATTGTTTAAAAAAAAAAAAACGGTTCGTCAACGAAAATGAACTTCCTCGGTGAAATTCTTAATGATCAATTATCGGTTAATCGGTAAATTATGCCCATCCCTAGTTCAGTCTGTTCTACTTGTTGGAGGAATAAAGTTGTGTGTCAGCAGCTCGTGTCTCGTCTGATTCATTCTCCACAACATTACGCTTTAAGCCCAGGATATTATTTTAAAAAATGAAACGCTGGTTAATACCGACCAAACACAACAGAGACGGCAGAAGAGGACAGCGGAGACATGCTGCCAGAAAGGCAGACGTCTGGTGCAGGGGGAGGAGGAGAGCACCCTAAAGGGCTCCATAAGCAGTCAGACCAGCCTTCCTCCAAGGGTCTTAAGTATCGAGAGGAATTGTTATTTACGAGTGACCATTGTTGCACGACAGCAACAATGTTCACTCCTAAATTAAACCTGTTTTTCAATAGGTTTGACCAACCGCCCTCCCCCCTGACTGCACAACAACCACTGCTGCCTCTAAAGAAATCAAGTCCTGCTGCCCACTCCCCACTCCACCAACACCCCCCCACTCCCAACACACAGCCCCCCATCCTGACCCTGACCAGGACCCAGGTGAGGACGGAGCTGAGGAAGATCAAGGCGAGGAAGGCGTCGGGACCGGACGGCATCAGCGCAAAGCTCCTCAAGTCCTGTGCAGACCAGCTGTGTGGGATTGTGACGTATATCTTCAACCTGAGCCTGAAACTGGGGAGGGTACCACAGCTGTGGAAAACATCTTGTGTGGTACCTGTACCAAAAACTTCCCACCCCAAAGACCTGAACAGCTACAGACCGGTGGCCTTGACGTCCCACTTGATGAAGACCCTAGAGAGACTGCTCCTTGCTCACCTCCGCCCCCTGGTGGAACCAGCGATGGATCCACTCCAGTTCGCCTACCAGCATGGCATTGGGGTGGAGGATGCGGTGATCTTCCTCCTTCACCGTTCTCTGTCCCACCTGGAGAAGCCCGGGAATATGGTGAGGATCATGTTCTTTGACTTCTCCAGTGCTTTCAACACCATCCAACCGATGATCCTGAAGGACAAGCTGCTGCGCGCAGGGGTGGACCAGCACCTGTCATCATGGATCCTGGACTACCTCACGAACCGGCCACAGTTTGTGAGAACCCGGAACTGTGTGTCCGACACGATCATCAGTAGCACGGGGGCCCCTCAGGGAACGGTGCTGGCTCCCTTCCTGTTCACTCTTTATACTGCGGACTTCTCACACAACACAACACACTGCCATCTACAGAAGTTCTCTGATGACTCTGCGATCGTTGGCCTCATCTCCAATGGAGATGAAGCTGAGTACAGAGGGCTTATCCAGGACTTCGTGGACTGGTGCCATCGGAACTGCCTCCAGATCAACGCGAGGAAAACTAAGGAGCTGGTGGTGGACTGCCGCAGGCAAGGACAACCCCTCACAGCACCAGTAAATATACAGGGAACAGACGTCGAGATGGTGACATCCTATAAGTACCTGGGTGTTCATCTGAACAATAAACTAGACTGGTCACACAATACTGACGCACTCTACAAGAAGGGACAGCGCAGGCTGTTCCTGCTGAGGAGACTCAGGTCTTTTGGTGTACAAGGGGCGCTGCTGAAGACATTCTACGACACGGTGGTGGCATCAGCCATCACTTTTGGAGTGGTCTGCTGGGGCAGTGGCATTACTGCAGCCGATAGGAAGAGACTGAACAAACTGATCAAGAAAGCTAGCTCTGTCCTGGGGCAGTGCCTTGATCCGGTGGAGGAGATAGGAGAGAGAAGGACGGTGGCTAAACTGTCATCTCTGCTGGAGTCCGAGTTCCACCCTATGCAGGACATACTGAATGCACTGAGGAGCTCATTTAGCAGCAGACTACATCATCCCAGGTGCACAACCGAGAGCTTTCGCAGGTCCTTCCTACCAACGGCTGTCAGACTGTACAACCTAAGCAGGGCTGCTCGCAGAGATAGCAAAAAGACGTAACAAACTAATAGTTTTTTGAATGCAAAAGACGCAATAGACTTACACAATGGTCCCCTCCGGCATACAACTAGGAAAATACCGGTCGCTATGGAGAGTGAGAATATGTATGGGCACATAATCATACCATGTAGGATAACTAAGTAGACGGTTGTGCTGTTTCATCCCATCTAGCAACAATGCTCTGCACTGTGTGTGTTTATATATTTACATATTTATTCCATCTAGTTACAATGCTCCGCACTGGGTGTGTTTATATTTATATATCTATAAATATTTATAAAGATAAATATATCTTTTGAATGCAAAAGATGCAATCGACTTACACAATGGTCCCCTCCGGCATACAACTAGGAAAATACCGGTCGCTATGGAGAGTGAGAATATGTATGGGCACATAATCAATTTATCTTTATCTTTATATTTATATATCTGACGTGGCTCAGTGAAGAGAAAGGAGTGGATTTTACCATGGATGGCTATGAATTAAATTATATAAATAGAAAAGTGAAAAAAGGAGGAGGAGTTGCAATTTATGTTGACAAGAGCTTGCAATAGAAGGTTGTTGAAAATCTGTCAGTAACTGTGGATGATTTATTTGAATGTATTACAATAGAAATCTGTCTGGACAATGTGAAGAATGTAGTAGTGAGCTGTGTATATAGAACACCTGGATCAAACATTGACTTATTTAAGGACTGGATGGAAAAAATGTACGCAAAACTAACTCAAAGTTATGTTCATCTGTGGTGATTTAAATATAGATCTGATGAACTCAAAACAACATAGTTTGACAGAAGAATTTATCAACACAATGTACAGTATGGGCTTACATCCAACAATTACAGGACCTAGCAGAATCACGTCGCACAGTGCCACACTAATAGATAACATATTCACAAACATTATGGAAAATAATATCAGGAGTGGGCTTTTATTGAATGATATCAGCGACCACCTGCCGATTTTTGTTGTCTATCAATGTGATTATAGGAAGAAAAAGTATACCAAAAATATTAAATATAAAAGAATAAGAACCGAAGAATCAATGTATTTACTGACAAAGGAATTATTAATACAAGATTGGAAGATAGTTTATGATGAAAATGACATAAATGGAGCATATGATAAATTTTTACAAATATTTCAATCATTGTACAAAAAATACTGTCCTATAAAACAATACAGTGACAGACAACAACAAAAAATATTCCTTGGATCACCAAGGGGTTAATAAATGCATGTAAAAAGAAGAATACATTATATAAACAATTCATTAAATGCAGAAAGGTGGAAGCTGAGATCAAATATAAAAGATGTAAAAATAAGCTTACCACTATAATGAGGACCTGTAAGAAAGAATATTACAACAGAATACTAGAGGATAACAAAAATAACATAAGAGGAATATGGCAAGTACTCAAGGGGATTATTAGTAATCGTCCTAAGTATGCAAATTATCCAGAATATTTTATCGAAAACGACAGTTTGATTAATAATATGGAAGATGTGGTCAGTGGTTTCAATAAATTTTTTGTAAACGTTGGTCCTGAATTAGCAAAATCAATAGTGACTCCAGAAACAAACCTCAGTGGGTCTGTGAATGAAATAGAGGATAGAAACCCAAACACAATCTTTTTGGGTGCAGTTACTGAAAAGGAAATTATCGAGACTGTGAGTAAATTTAAGAACAAAAAATCAACGGACTGGAATGAAATTGACATGACAATAGTGAAAAAAGTAATTGAGGGAATTGTTAAGCCACTCACCCACATCTGTAACCTGTCATTTCAAACTGGTACATTTCCAGACAAAATGAAAATAGCAAAAGTAACACCTCTTTACAAAACAGGAGACAGTCATTGTTTCACAAATTACAGGCCAGTCTCTTTACTCTCACAATTCTCCAAAATACTTGAAAAAATATTCACTAAGAGACTGGATGATTTCATTGAAAAACACAACCTCCTTACAGATAGCCAGTATGGTTTTAGAGCAGATAAATCTACATCTTTGGCACTGATCGAACTTATAGAAGAAATTACTAGTTGTATAGATAAAAAAAAGGTTGCTGTAGGAGTATTTATAGACTTAAAGAAAGCTTTTGACACCATTGACCACAGAATACTTCTAAGGAAACTGGAAAGGTATGGGATAAGAGGGGTAGGACTGAGTTGTGTGGAAAGTTATTTAAGTAACAGACAACAATTTGTACAAATTGGTGAGCACAAATCACCCTGCATGGACATCACTTGTGGTGTGCCCCAGGGGTCAGTTTTGGGACCCAAACTCTTTATCTTGTATATAAATGACATATGCCAAGTATCAAAAATTCTGAAATTTATTTTGTTTGCGGATGACACAAATATCCTTTGCACTGGTGAGAATTTGCAGCAGGTTTTAGAGGTGGTCACAACTGAAATGGAAAAATTAACGCAGTGGTTCAACAAAAATAAATTATCTCTAAATCTAAAAAAAACAAAGATTATGTTGTTTGGAAATTATAAAATAAATCATGAAATAATGATAACGATAGATGATACCAGAATACAAACAGTACAGGAAAATAAGTTTCTGGGGGTGACACAAGACAGTAAAATCTGCTGGAAACCTCACATCAGTCACATCTGGGCTAAATTAGCAAAATGTATAGGCATACTGGGGAAGACAAGACACATCGTGGACTATAAATCATTGGTCTTATTGTACAATTCACTGTTTTTACCTTATCTTAACTACTGTGTAGAAGTCTGGGGAAACACCTACAAGACCAACCTACAAGCAATATGCACATTACAAAAAAGAGCTATAAGGATAATAAACAATGCAGGATATAGAGACCATACCAATTCGTTGTTCTTGAAGTCACATGTCATAAAGTTCATCGATTTAGTTAAATTTAAGACAGCACAAGTAATGTACAGGGCAATTAACAATCAACTCCCAACTAATATTCAAAAAATATTTAAAAAAAAGAGACAATGATCATAATTTGAGAGGAGACTTAAACTTCACAAAACCCAAGATACGTACAACCAAGAAAAGTATGTGCATATCTGTCTGTGGGGTGGATTTGTGGAACAGTCTGGAGCCGGAACTGAAACTATGTACAAACAGAAATCAATTTAAAAAGAGGTATAAACACCATTTGTTGAAAGGATATATGTTAGAAGGGTAGAATTTATATGTACGATTCATTATGTTCACTCTGGGACATTATGGGACACTATGGAATGGTGGGTGGGACAGCACTGTGTGCATCTGTGTCGTTTGAGACTGGTTTTGAAATATAGACTTCATTGTATGTTAGAATGGACAGGTGTTAATGTTGATCTGTAAAAAATACAGTAAATTGTTTACTTGGGGTATTAAAGGTAGTAATTTGTATAAAATTCACATGGGTGTATCGATGGAAAAGAGGAGTTGGAATTAATAGGTGTTCACTTCTTCCTTCTCCCTTTCGAACAGTGTATACTGTAACTTTATTGCATTTGCTATTTGCTTGTTTTTTGTTATATTTTTTGTGTACGAAATATATTTATTCCATCTAGCTACAATACTCCGCACTGTGTGTTTATATATCTACATATTATTCCATCTAGCTACATTGCGCCGCACTGTGTGTGTTTATATATTTATATATTTATTCCACCTAGCTGCAATGCACCGTACTGTGGGTGTTTATATATTTACATATTTATTCCATCTAGCTACAATGCTCTGCACTGTGTGTGTGTATATATATATTTTATAGTAATATGTACATATGTATATTAGCTGCTCTTGCTTGCTTGTTTTTTTTCTTGCCTTCTGATTGTTGCTCTGAGTGTTGCTATCCCTGTGCTGTTGCAATCCTGGAATTTCCCAGTTGTGGGACTAATAAAGGCTTATCTTATCTTATCTTAAATTACATGGAAATTACTTTAACCTCTTGCGCTCCGTTGTTCCGCGGGCGGGCAAGTCTCTGCGTCCTAGGACGCATGAGGGCGCACAAGAGCGCACTCGTGAGCGCTCGGACGCATGACGCATGATATACTGATGATGGTGCAGATGGAGATGGTGCTGGCCTCCAAGCGCCACTGGGAAAAAAAAGCTGCAGACACAGAACAGATTAGTTCATCTGATTGACCTGTCATTCGACTAATAAGAGCCTTGAATTGGGTTTCTGAAACCATGAAGAGCCAATGAATGAAAATCTAGCCAGAAGGACCCGCCTCCCAACGGCTGCGAGCCAATTGAAGCACAGAAGTTCGCTGAGCTGTTGTCTAAAGCTGGGTGAAGACAGACAGCTTCAGCAGCCACAGGCAGTGGTTTATTTATTTATTTTATTTAATTCCAGCAGAGTGTTTAGGATTCTCTTCCGTCATCATTGACCGACGACGAAGGTCGTAAATCATTCACCAAAACCGCAATAATGGAATTATGTTTTGATCGGGATCCACGAGCGGAGCAGCGTCGCGTTCGTCTGACAATGGGGAAGAGAAGTTCGCCAGGACTCTGCTGCTGTGAAGAGGTAAGGTGTTATAAGCTAAATTATTATTTCTCCCTGAAAACTGTAATCCAAAAATGACTTTCGACCGATCGGTAAATTACAACTGTACGGCGCACGCACTTCGTACTTGGTGCGCCGCAATAAACGGTTCATTTGCCGTGTTCGGACCGTAAAGGCCCCCCCCCCGCTGCAGAAGAGGAGCGGGGTCCACGGGGGGAAGCCACGCTGACTGCACAGCGGTCATCACATAGACATATGAGTCTATTCCTTCATGTAGCGATGGCCGTCCTCTGTAGCGGGGGGGGGGACAACCCCCCCCCCACACACACACACAGTAGCGAGGGGGGGGAAGCCGCTGTGACAGCGGTGCTGTGGAAACATGCAACGAGTGTAATCCGTCATGTAGCGAGGGCCGAACTCCATCCTTGGTAGCGGGGGGGGGGGACGCCCCCCCCCCACACACACACAGACACAGCCCTGAGTGTGACCTTTCATTAGAGCCTAAAATGAAGATTCTACATTGAACTATTCAAAAGTTACAGACATTTTTCCTAACTGTGCCATTTGGCACAATTTGGCACAGTTCCAAAACGCCTGGGAACAGCCTGAGAACAAAGCTGTGTAAAATATTCATTTTTTGTGGTATTGTTAGCAAATTTGGATCTCAGCTGGATAACACTTGGTTCTACATTTCTGTTGCATTTTCCAGCCGGATCGGACAGCTGTGTGTTATTTGCAAGCATTTGTATCCAAAAAAACACCCAGGCCAAATTTATTTTCTTCAAGTTCAGTATGTTTAGATGACTGTAACTCAGTGGCCGGAGTACGTAGAGAGATCATGTTTTTTTTGCCAAAAAATTCAAAGTGTTTTCTTTTAAATGAGACCAACCCCATGAAGATGCTGCAAAGGGTTGAATAACAGCTTTCGATTTACTTTGGGCACGTTATTTTTTGGCATTTTTAGGAAAATTGCCCAGAGTGCAAGGGGTTAATGTATTCTGCTTTAATCGTGTAGTAAATTGTTATATGTAAAATCATATCATAGTTGTCAGGCTGTTCTGTCCTGTTGTGTCATTATGCCCGCGTTTGTTTACGCTTATTCGCGTGCAAGTCTTGTGTGTACGTTTTTTTATGTTTCAGTCACAACAGGGGATAATGGGGGTCGCCAGTCTCTGTCACCCTCATTTTAGGGGACGTGGGCTGAAAAGTTTGGGAACCCCTGGCCTATATGCATTTTAAATTATGATAAAAATGATAAAATATTCTATGAAACAATAGATATTTTTATATCGTCATATCACGCAGCCCTTGTGAAGTTTATCCATTTTTGGACTTGCAGAACATGCCATGCCTGTGAAAGGATTCATCTGGAAAGTGAAAAACAATAACCACACTACACCTGTGTCTGTGGCGCAGGTGTAGTGTGGCCGACTACTGATCGGAGGGTCAGGGGATCGAGTCCCGCTCTGTCTACAGTCTGCATGTCCAAGGGTCCTTGAACAAGACAATGAACCCCCAATTGCTCCTGGTGGGTTAGACCAGTGCCTGTGCACGGCAGCTCTGCTGCCATCAGTGTGTGTGCGAATGGGTGCACAGCAGGATCTGTAAAGCGCTTTGGTCATCTAGAGATGAGAAAAAAACGCTATATAAGTGAATGCCATTTACCACATGGGAGGGCCTGACTCTTAGGGGGCCATGTTCCCGGGCTGGGGGTTTAAAACCAAAACTTCGTGTCCCCCAATCATGCTGAGGAACAGCAGGTGGAAAGGATCATCAGGAGGGATTCACCACATTTTTCATTCACTTCATGCATCAAGTAGTACATGTAGCACATGTGTACTTTCACCAGATCATGTGGAAAACTTTACTTTTTTTCTTGTGACTCATTTGATGTTTTCCTGTTCCATCTCCAAAAACTAGCTGACCAGGGAGGAAAACCAAGTGGCTGACATCATACTCTCACCTGATTTTCCACTGACAGAGCTGGGATGACAGGGATATGGTCATTTATTTTCTTCAAATTAGCATGACAAAAGAAGTAAACAAGTTGTTTTTGTTTTTTTTTATAAATTGCATGGTGGAGCATGTAATCCATCCGGCCCTGCCTCCAATCTTCAATAGCAAAACCAAAGACACAAGGTCTCTATCCATTGGTTCAGTGGAGGATGTAAATTCTGCATCGCTGACTACACTGCTAAAAACCATCTTTTGACTTCCAACTGACAGCTATGTTGAATTATAAAATGTAATCGTAAGTACTATACATACAGTGAATCGGATGGCCACAACATACCGCATACTAGGGCTGTGTGATATGGCAAAAAATTCATATCACGATACAAGTCATCTTAAATCATGATAATGATATATATCACGATATGCATTTTCTGTAAATTCTACAGTTTAGATCAGGGGTCCCCAAACTTTTTCCTGTAAGGGCCACATAACTTTTGCCTTCTCTGATGGGGGCCAGGGTCAGTTTGTAACAGAAAAATTGAGACGATCGCAGGAGTGCCTAAATGTAAACATTTGTTTTCCAGAAAGCCACACATAACCAAATATTAATAACCCTTTCCAGGATCTTCACAGGAAAAAAAGTCAGAAAATAAATAATAACACTATTAATGAAATAAATAACACTATTTATGAAATAAATAACCAAATAACCCTCTCTGGGTTCTTCTCAGAAAAAAAAAGTCCATGGAACATTAACTTTCTGTTGTGCCGTGCACAATCTTAACAGGTAAAAGTTCAGCTTAGTTGTAAGAGAAGAATCTCTTACTTAAACTCTTACCTATACTTTGCCGAAAATATCCTCCCCCGTCATAGTCCCTGTGAGACTTTGGAGGGCTGCCAGCTCCTTGCACATTTCAAAGTTTGCGCTAACTCCATGAATAAAAATGAGCAGCTGCGCTGTGTCCTGCACGTCCGTGCTCTCATCCAGTGCTAATGAAAAAAAGTCAAATTCTTTCGTCTTCTGCTGCAGCTGGGCATATACATTACCCCCGATTACTTCAGTGCGTCTGGAGATTGTACTCGCCGACAGACTCACGGCATTAAAGACATCTTTCTCCTCGGGACACACCTCCTCCACGACAGCATTCAAACATTTCTTGACAAATTCTCCATCAGTGAAAGGTTTACCGCTGCTTGCTATCAGTTGAGCAACCCGAAAGCTGGCCCGAATGGATGACTGGTTCAGCTGAGCTTGGCGTACAAATGTATTCTGCTGAGCTAACAGTCCACTTTTTAGCTTTGAGAGTTTGTCTGCTCACATTTGGCCTTGCAAGCTATCATACTTGTCTTTGTGACGGGATTCATAGTGTCGGCGCAGACTGTATTCTTTTTTTTTTTCCCACAATATTTTTTATTGAACTTTTTTTTTTTTTTTTTTTTTTTACAAACATGGCACAAACAATCAAACACTAACACTAAATTAAAAAAAAAACACTAACTACAAAAAAAAAGTACTAAAAACACCAACAACCACTAACAAAGGCAAGTCATCAACAATGCTCCTCTGTTTAGTCTAGGTAATCTATTACATAAGTATACATATTATACATTCATCAGTTTGGAATTTGCAAGGTCCGCACACATCATTCACCGTCTTCTTCAGAAGTTATGTTTAATTTCTTTACATAATCAATGAAAGGTCTCCATATATTCTCAAACACATTTTCCTTTGATTTCAGTATGTATGTTATTCTTTCTAGTGGAAGGTTTGTAAACATCTGTCTTAACCACTGAGTCACATCTGGTCTATGAGTCTTTTTCCACAGTAGTGCAATACATTTTTTGGCATTAAGCAAACTGAGGTCTATGAATGCTCTTTCACTCTTTTTAAAATTATGCTTTTCTGGATACAAACCCAACAAAAACAGTTTAGGGTTCAATGTGATTTGTTTTGAAATTATTTTTTCAATTGTTACCCTCACCTCTTCCCAGAACATTCTGATTTTTCTACATTCCCATAAACAGTGAAATAGGGTTCCTTTACTTTCCATACATTTTGTGCATGTATCTGGTATGTTTTTGTTATATCTATTTAACTCCACCGGTGTAACATACATCCGCATTAACCATTTAAAATGTATCAATTTAAGACGTACATTTATTGATTTGGTTTGAGCTTCTGTACAAGCCAATTCCCATTGTTCCTCTGAAATTTCAGTTTGCAGATCTTCTTTCCAGTAATTTAATCTTTTCTGTGAGTTTTCACTTGAGTATAGTGTCAATGAGTTATAAAACTCTGAAATAATACCCTTTCTCTTACCATCTTTCGTCAAAATTTTTTTCCAAGGATGAATAAGTAGGTCGGGTGAGAGCATTATTTTGATTTGATGGAATAAAATTCCTAAGCTGAAGATATTTAAAAAAATGTGTTCTATTAAGATTGAATTTGATCCTCAGTTCTTCAAAAGACATTATGTTATCTGAACGTGTCAAATATAAGTCTTGAATCTTTTTAATACCTTTTAAATTCCATACTTTAAATACAGCATCCGCTCTCCCTGGTGTAAAATACTGATTACCCCATATTGGGCTAAATTGTGATAAGTGTGGTTCTTTTAAATATTTTTTGGTTTCACACCATATTTTGATCATATGCTTTACAATTGGATTTTTAACTTGTTTCTGTAATTTTTTAGCTGTGTCTGAGTATATGGAAATTGACCGGAGTGCAAGGGGTTATAATCTCTCTAAGTGCTCCGGCCACTAAGTTACAGTCATCTAAACATACTGAACTTGAAGAAAATAAATTTGGCCTGGGTGTTTTTTCGGATACAAATGCTTGCAAATAACACACAGCTTCAGATCCGGGCTGGAAAATGCAACAGAAATGTAGAACCAAGTGTTATCCAGCTGAGGTCCAAATTTTGTAACAATACCACAAAAAATGAACATATTACACAGCTTTTTCCTCAGGTAGTTCCCAGGCATTTTTGAACTGTGCCAAATTGTGCCAAATGGCACAGTTTGGAAAAACGTCTGTAACTTTTGAATGATTCAATATAGAAGCTTCATCTTGGGCTCTAATGAAAGGTGACACTCAGGGCTGTGTGTGTGTGTGTGGGGGGGGGGGGTTGTCCCCCCCCCTCGCTACAGAGGACGGACATCGCCCGTTGCGCCACAGTCCGTCATGCAGCAATGACGCACAGTTGTAATTTACTGATCGGTCAAAAATCATTTTGATTACAATTTTCAGGGATAAAGAATAATTTAGCTTAGAACACTTACCTCTTCGCAGCAGAAGCGGAGCTGGCGAACTTCTTCCTCATTGTCAGACAAACGCGACGCTGGTCTTGCGATCCGATCAAAACATAATTCCATTATTGCGGTTTTGGCGAACGATTTTTCAAAAATAAAACTCAAAATAAAACTCTTTGAATTTTTCAAATTAATTTTTTCGTGCATTCATCTAATAAGCTTTTTTCCACAAAATTTTGAGAATTCCTGAAAATACAAGTTTTTTTGCTCATGAATTTACATTTCCGACCGAGTGTTGCAAATGAAACACTTGGTTGGACTCATTCCCAGTGAGAGTTGGACTCCGTCAGGGCTGCCCTTTGTCACGGATCCTGTTCATAATTTTTATGGACAGGATTTCTAGGTGCAGCCAAGGAACAAAGGGTGTCATGCTTGGTGACCACAGGATCTCATCTCTGTTGTCAGCAGACGATGTTGTCCTGCTGGCTTCATCCAGTTATGACCTACAGGTCTTACTGGGACGGTTTGCCGTTGACCGTGAAGCGGCTGGGATGAGAATTAGTACCTCCAAGTCTGAGTCCATGGTTCTCAGCCAGAAAAAGGTGGATTGTCCTCTCTGGGTTGGGGACAAGCTCCTGCCCCAAGTGGAGGAGTTTAAGTATCTTGGGGTCTTATTCACAAGTGAGGGGAGAATGGAGCGAGAGATTGACAGACGGATCGGAGCAGCATATGCAGTGATGTGGACGTTGTACCATCTGTTGTGGTGAAGAGGGAGCAGAGTACAGGGTTTCCTCTGGTAACATTTCTCGGTGGCGGGCCGCCATGCCAGAAATTTTACCGCCTTGCCAAGGAGATATGAATTTATTAAGAAAAATATATGAAGCAATGACTTTCCGCAAGCGCGCACATGAACAACATGCGTAGCAGTCATCCGTGCAGAGTTTAGAAGCGCCCCGCCCACGCGAGTTTTCCAGTCAGTCAGCAAACAGTGTCTCGCTAAGCGTGACTGTCCGACAGAAACATGAGTTTATTAAAGTACTTTAAACATGGAAAAAATCATTAGCGGTATGGAAGCAATGGAGGCATTTATCATGATTTTAACCCACTGGAAACGGGAGCAATAATGGAAGGGTCGCTTAGCTAAGAGATGTGGTTAGAATTCATATGCAGCCGGCTTCATATGAATGAAAAGGAGAGGGGGACCGATGAATTGCTGAGCATATATTTCACCAGCCATTACAATATTAAGTTATGTTCTGTAGGAATTGCAGGAATGAAGAAACTGGCAATTTCTCTCTTTTCTCGCATGACCAGGCATGCCATTTTTATTCTCCAGCAGCAGTGACAAAAAGAAACAGCGAAAAATGCTAGCTCTAAACTGAGGTCCTACAGAGGCTGCCTGGAGAGGTGCCTGATGAGAAAGCCTGAGAGCACAACTATAACTGCCAAAACAGATCATTCTGTACATGAACACATATTAAGATAAGCCTTTATTAGTCCCACAATGGGGAAATTCCAGGATTGCAACAGCACAGGGATAGCAACACTCAGAGCAATAATCAGAAGGCAAGAGAAAAAAAAACAAAAAAACAAGAGCAGTAAGTACACATATGTACATATAAATATAATTAAACCTGCAAGCAAGTGTGAACGGGCCTTCGCCCCCCGCGCGCCCGCGGAACCCAGCGCCCATAGTCCCTCGCTGGCTGGGAAAATGTGCCGTCATCACTGCAACGGCTGCATGCATAATAAAGTAAACCATTTGGCTCAGATCTTCCTGTGAGCAGTAAGTGGCATTATCCCTTTTGTTATGGCATGTCCATGGTAACATGTTTGATGTCATACTAACATTGATGTTCAGTTATGATCATGGCTGTGTTCTGATGAAACTCAGAAAATTTCACGTCATTCTGGCCAGCTGAGCGTGAGTAATAAATAAAACAGTTTTAAGCAATTCTTTCGTTATCCACTATGTGGCGCTATATCTTTTGTCAGGTATTTTGATGTCATTGCGTCCGGGGTGGCACTTTTTTCCTTCATGGAAAGTTTTATGGCCATCGGACAAGTTTTGCCCGTCAGTAATTTTTCCTTTAATCATTAGGAGTGCTATGAGTGTTGTTTATTATTTGTATATAGACGAGTTGGTGGAAGGGAGAATATTGATCGTATAAAATTTGTTTCAAATCATGCAAAGTATGTTCAATTTACAAGGGTCTAATGTTGTTACTGTGCCCAAAAACAATGTCTCCAAACTTTCAGTCATGTCCCTCTGCTGAAGTCCCTCCACTCTCATTTCAGGACAACACCTCACATCACCAGTAAATATACAGGGAACAGACATTGAGATGGTGACATCCTATAAGTACCTGGGTGTTCATCTGAACAATAAACTAGACTGGTCACACTATACTGACGCACTGTACAAGAAGGGACAGCGCAGGCTGTTCCTACTGAGGAGACTCATGTCTTTTGGTGTACAAGGGGCACTGCTGAAGACATTGTATGACACGGTGGTCTGCTGGGGCAGTGGCATTATGGCAGCCGATAGGAAGAGACTGAACAAACAGATCAAGAAAGCTAGCTCTGTCCTGGGGTAGCGCGTTGTCCCAGTGGAGGAGATAGGAGAGAGAAGGACGGTGGCTAAACTGTCATCTCTGCTGGAGTCCAAGTTCCACCCTATGCAGGACATACTGAACGCACGGTGGAGTTCATTTAGCAGCAGACTACATCATCCTAGGTGCACAACCGAGAGGTTTCGCAGGTCCTTCCTCCCAAGGAAGGACCTGCAGTAAAGACGATATATGGCAGTAAAGACGATATATGCAATTACCGCCCAATCTCTATCTTACCAGTCCTATCTAAGGTTCTTGAAAAAGTTGTAGCTACACAGCTGATAGACTACTTACAAGACAGTCAACTTCTTCATCCACATCAATTTGGTTTTAGACCAGGATACTCAACAGAAACAGCAAATTGTTGCCTTATTGAAAACGTCAAACAGTCCTTGGACAGGGGTAATGTGGTAGGAGCTGTTTTTCTAGATCTCAAAAAGGCTTTCGATACTGTAAACCACAGTTTGCTTTTATCCAAAATGGTATCTTTTAACTTCTCCCCAAATACATTAGAATGGTTTGCATCTTATCTCCAGAATAGAGAACAGTGTGTAAAAGTTCACCAGGATAAATCCTCATTTTTAAACAACCGCATGGGTATCCCACAAGGGTCCATTCTTGGTCCTTTACTTTTCAGCATTTTTATTAATGACTTGCCGTTACACTGCTCAGCTGCAACATGCCAACTTTATGCAGATGATGCAGTTATTTACACAGCTGCCAAGACTCCAGCACAGGCTGCAGATGTACTGTCTACAAGTATGGTTGATGTCCAAGAGTGGCTCCTCAAGAACCATCTATTGCTGAACCTTCAGAAAACAGTCTCAATGTGCTTTTCAATCAAAAAATGTAACCTGCAACATTTTAAAGTTAATATACATGATCATGACATCAGTTTAGCTACAGAATTCAAATACCTTGGCATTGTACTAGATCCTCAACTCAAATTTAATCTTCATATAAAGAAAATTTCAAAAACAGTAAAAAAAAAATCTGAACTGCTTTAAATTAATTAGATATTACATACCTTACGAAGCAGCTGCACTGTATATGCATTCTATGGTTTTTTCTCATATATCATACTGTTCGACAGTCTGGGCTCAAGCAGCCCCTTCCACAATAAGACATATAGGTTCATTATATAATCAAACCCTAAAAATCTTGGACAAAAAGCCCATTAGGTGGCATCACTGTAATGTTTTAAAAAATACAACCTATTGAGTTTTGAGAGCTTCATTGACCTCTGTCTTCTGAAATTAACGTTCAAATGTTTCCATAAATCAGCACCCGAGCCACTTGCTGGTTTCGTCCAAAGACAGGACAGCAGCAGAGCCACCAGGAGTTCTGTTAACAATAACTGTAAAATATTCCACCGCAGAACCACATTTGGACAAACAGCTTTCTCTATAAAGGGCAGTCACATCTGGAACACAATGCCAAATGAAATTAAAATAATAACGGACTTTAAAACATTCACTAAAAATGTTAAAAACTGGCTGAAAAATAAACAAGAATGTACTCATGTATGAATTAATTGTCTGCAAAGTGAGAGTGAATGAAGGGAAGGAATAAATGTGTTTGTTTATAGTGAGTGACGGAGGGAGGAAGGCCTGAAATAGGCAAATGTGAGTTATGTTATATGTGTTAAATGTGAGTCAGGCTGTTATATTTGTGTATTTATAATATTTATGTTAAATGTGAGTCAGGCTGTTATATTTGTGTATTTATAATATTTATAATATTTATAATTGTGTATTTATAATTTTTCTGCATTGATGTATGTGGTTATTGTGTATATTTTTTATTTTTATTTTTTTCCCATCTTTACTTGATTCTTTTTTCTAAAGCCCATCCAGGGACAAGAGTTGCAAATTAGCTAATAGCTATACACTCTATGTGCAACACATCAGATTGATTGTCTTTGATTAATTGTCTATGTTTATTGCACTGTCCCTGTCAAATAAACTAATCTACTACTACTACCAACGGCTGTCAGACTGTACAACCTAAGTAGGGCTGCTGTTAGAGATAGGCTAAAGACGTGACAACCTAATAGCTTTGAATGCAAAAGACATACAATGGTCCCCTCCAGCATACAATTAGGAAAATACCGGTCGCTATGGAGGGTGAGAATATGTATGGGTACATAATCATACCATATAGGATAACTAAGTAGACGGTTGTGCTCTTTCATCCCATCTAGCAACAATGCTCTGCACTGTGTGTGTATATATATTTACGTATTTATTCCATCTAGCTACAATGCTCCGCACTGGGTGTTTATACTGTATATCTACATATTATTCCATCTAGCAACAATGCTCTGCACTGTGTGTGTATATATATTTACATATTTAGTAATACATATTTAGTTTAGAGTAATAAATAAAACTGTTTTCAGCAATACTTTCGTTAGCCACTATGTGGCACTATATCTTTTGTCCGGTATTTTGATGTCATTGTATCCAGGGTGGCACTATTTTCCTTGATGGAAAGTTTTGTGGACATCAGAAAAAGTTTGTCCAAGATACAACTGTCCGAAATTTCATGGCGTGTAGTCAACCGTCGCCATGTTGCCATGGCAACACTTCCCTGTAAGTTATGTGTTGTCCACCCATATTGGACTGCATATGACAGTGACCTCAACATATGTTGAAAAATTTTGACCTCCCAGACCTTCCCACCCCGCCCCATAAGGTCATGGGTTGAATGGCGAGAAGGGCGTGTCCATGGTAACATGTATGACGTCATACTATCGTTGATTTTCCGTTATGATCATGTCTGTGGTCCGATGAATCTCTGAAAATTTGACGTCATTCTGGCCAGCCGTGCGTGAGTAATAAATAAAACTGTTTTCAGCAATTCTTTCGTTAGCCACTATGTGGCGCTATATCTTTTGTCCGGTATTTTGATGTCATTGTATCCGGGGTGGCACTATTTTCCTTGATGGGAAGTTTTGTGGACATCAGAAAAAGGTTGTCCAAGATACAACTGTCCGAAATTTCATGGCGTGTAGTCAACCGTCGCCATGTTGCCATGGCAACACTTCCCTGTAAGTTATGTGTTGTCCACTCATATTGGACTGCATATGACAGTGACCTCAACATATGTTGAAAAATTTAGACCTCCAAGACCTTCCCACCCCGCCCCATAAGCTCATGGGTTTAATGGCGAGAAGGGCGTGTCCATGGTAACATGTATGACGTCATACTAACATTGATGTTCAGTTATGATCATGTCTGTGTTGTGATGAATCTCTGAAAATGTCACGTCATTCTGGCCAGCCGTGCGTGAGTACTAAATAAAACTGTTTTCAGCAATTCTTTCGTTAGCCACTATGTGGCGCTATATCTTTTGTCCGGTATTTTGATGTCATTGTATCCGGGGTGGCACTATTTTCCTTTATGGAAAGTTTTGTGGACATCAGAAAAAGTTTGTCCAAGATACAACTTTCCGAAATTTCATGGCGTGTAGTCAACTGTCGCCATGTTGCCATGGCAACACTTCCCTGTAAGTTATGTGTTGTCCACCCATAATGGACTGCATATGACAGTGACCTCAACATATGTTGAAAAATTTAGACCTCCAAGACCGTCCCACCCCACCCCATAAGCTCATGGGTTGAATGGCGAGAAGGGCGTGTCCATGGTAACATGTATGACGTCATACTAACGTTGATGTTCAGTTATGATCATGTCTGTGTTCTGATGAATCTCTGAAAATTTTACGTCATTCTGGCCAGCCGTGCGTGAGAAATAAATAAAACAGTTTTCAGCAATTCTTTCATTAACCAGTATGTGGCGCTATATCTTTTGTCCGGTATTTTGATGTCATTGTATCCTGGTTGGCACTATTTTCCTTCATGGAAAGTTTTGTGGACATCAGACAAGTTTTGCACGAGTTACAGCTATTTGAATTTTTAAGGGGAGGAGTCAAACTTCGCCATGGCGCCCTGGCCACGCCTTTTGAGATATTGACTTAATTTATATAACTTTTAATGGGCAATGCCTATAGATGCCGCCAAGCAAAAATAAGCTCAGTTGGATCAGGTCCCTAGGACAAGTGCGTTCAAATGCGAGGTGTGACTTTTTTCTCGAATTGGAGGTGGGGCGACTTTGAGGCAAGATGGCGGACTTCCTGTTGGTGGTGGTTATGGGCCACAATGATGTTTTTTGCATGTCTTGAGGTGATTCACACCTCACCCAAATTTGATGTGTCTACGGCAAAGTTTATGGTCTCCAGTCTCCATAGACCTTGCACGTTTGACCCCACCCACAAAAATGAGGGGTGGGGGGGGGGAACATATTTTTTCCAGTTTATCGAATTTTTTGCCCGGTCAGAGGGGTTTGCCAAAAAAAATTGCGTTTTGGTTAACGTTCAGAGGGTGAAAAATGCGATCATTTAGGCAGAATAATAGTGAAAAATAATAATAAAGAAACGTGAGCAATTACAATAGGGCTTTCGCCGACTGACGTTGTCAGTGGCTCAGGCCCTAAATATACTGTATATAGACACACAGTGCGGAGCATTGTAGCTAGATGGAATAAACATGTAAATATATAAACACACACAGTGAAGAGCATTGTTGCTAGATGGGATGAAACAGCACAACCGTCTACTTAGTTATCCTACATGGTATGATTATGTACCCATACATATTCTCACCCTCCATAGCGACCGGTATTTTCCTAGTTGTATGCCGGAGGGGACTATTGTGTAAGTCTATTGCGTCTTTTGCATTCAAAACTATTAGGTTGTCACGTCTTTTTGCCATCTCTGCGAGCAGCCCTGCTTAGGTTGTACAGTCTGACAGCCGTAGGTAGGAAGGACCTGCGAAACCTCTCGGTTGTGCACCTAGGATGATGTAGTCTGCTGCTAAATGAGCTCCTCAGTGCATTCAGTATGTCCTGCATAGGGTGGAACTCGGACTCCAGCAGAGATGACAGTTTAGCCACCGTCCTTCTCTCTCCCGTCTCCTCCACTGGGTCAAGGCGCTGCCCCAGCACACAGCTAGCTTTCTTGATCAGTTTGTTCAGTCTCTTCCTATCGGCTGCTGTAATGCCACTGCCCCAGCAGACCACTCCAAAAGTGATGGCTGATGCCACCACCGTGTCGTAGAATGTCTTCAGCAGCACCCCTTGTACACCAAAAGACCTGAGTCTCCTCAGTAGGAACAGCCTGCGATGTCCCTTCTTGTAGAGTGCGTCAGTATTGTGTGACTAGTCTAGTTTATTGTTCAGATGAACACCCAGGTACTTATATGATGTCACCATCTCGATGTCTGTTCCCTGTATATTTACTGGTGCTGTGAGGGGTTGTCCTTGCCTGCGGCAGTCCACCACCAGCTCCTTAGTTTTCCTCGCATTGATCTGGAGGCAGTTCCGATGGCACCAGTCCACGAAGTCCTGGATAAGCCCTCTGTACTCAGCTTCATCTCCATTGGAGATGAGGCCAACGATCGCAGAGTCATCAGAGAACTTCTGTAGATGGCAGTGTGTTATATTGTTATATTGTGGTGAATTATGTCTTTAGAGTCCGCTGCAGTTCCCTATTATGTACCTGGCAGGTTAAGATGACCGAAATTTACCAAGTCAATGACTTTAATCTGTCAGCAGCCTTCAGACAAACGAAACGTTCCAACATTTGATTTCAAAATATGGGAGGTTTTTCCTGCTGTCTGGGTGGCGAGGAGATTTCTAAAAAAAAAAAAAACAAAAAACAAAAAACTATAAAGAAATATTATAACAGAAATAACGACATCCTTGGTCATTTACGTTAATTTATTTCATTAAATACAACGTTATCAATATTTTTTCTTTTCAAACAGAGTTAAATTATTGTTCTGTTCTGACTGCAAAGTTATGGTCAAAAATGTAAAATGTTATAAGGAAAAAGTTAAAAAAAAAAATTACCACAGTCTGTTTTAAATTTATCTAAAAAAAAAAAGCCCAACCAAAAACTAATTTTATTTTAAAAAACAGACAAAAATTAATCATAAAACAATCCACAAATTTATACTAAAGCGTCAAATGTACAAGAAAAGTCAATTTTGAGGAAATTACAAATTTGAGGAACATGGTTTCAACTTTAGATTTACAGAGCAAAGTAGAAAACTGTAAGAAAATTGTTATAAATTTTTGAGAAAAACCTCAAACCTTCAAGACTGAAGTTATTACTCAAGTTTTTAAGTGGGTGCTCTTTGTCCCCTTAACTCAATTAGAAATTTTTTTTTCCACAATATCTTTATTGAACCTTTTTTTTTTTTTTAACAAACATGATACAGACAATCAAACACTAACACTAAAGTACTACAAAAAAAAAATGCACTAAAAACACCAACAACCACCAACAAAATCAAGTCTTCAACAATGCTCCTCTGTTTAGTCTAGACAATCCAATACATAAGTATACATATTATGTTCACCAGTTTGGAATTTACAAGGTCCACACACATCATTCACCTTCTTCTTCAAGAGTTATGTTTAAATTTTTTACATAATCAATAAAAGGTCTCCATATATTCTCAAACACAATTTCCTTTGATTTCAGTATATATGTTATTCTTTCTAATGGAAGGTTTGTTAACATCTGTCTTAACCACTGAGTCACATCTGGTCTATGAGTCTTTTTCCATAATAGTGCAATACATTTTTTGGCATTAAGCAAACTGAGGTCTATGAATGTTCTTTCACTTTTATTAAAATTATGCTTTTCTGGGTACAGACCCAACAAAAACAGTTTAGGATTCAATATGATTTGTTTTGAGATTATTTTTTCAATTGTTACCCTCACCTCTTCCCAAAACATTCTTATTAATCTACATTCCCATAAACAATGAAATAGGGTTCCTTTACTTTCCATGCATTTTGTGCATGTATCTGGTATATTTTTGTTATATCTATTTAACTCCTCCGGTGTAACATACATCCGCATTAACCATTTGAAATGTATCAATTTAAGGCGTGCATTTATTGATTTGGTTTGAGCTTCTGTACAAGCCAATTCCCATTGTTCCTCTGAAATTTCAATTTGCAGATCTTCTTTCCAGTAGTTTAATCTTTTCAGTGAATTTTCACTTGAAGATAGTGTCAGTGAGTTATAAAACTCTGAAATAATACCCTTTCTTTTACTATCTTTCATCATCATTTTTTCCAAGGATGAATAAATAGGTCGAGTGAGAGCTTTATTTTGATTTGATCGAATAAAGTTTCTAAGTTGAAGATATTTAAAAAAATGTGTTCTATTGAGATTAAATTTGATCCTCAGCTCTTCAAAAGACATTATGTTGTCTGCACATGGCAAATATAAATCCTGAATCTTTTGTATCCCTTTTAAATTCCATACTTTAAATACAGCGTCCGATCTCCCTGGTTTAAAATATTGATTACCCCATATTGGACTAAATTGTGACAATAACTGTGGTTCTTTTAAATAGTTTTTAGCTTCACACCATATTTTGATCATATGCTTTACAAATGGATTTTTAACTTGTTTTTGTAATTTTTTTGCCGAATCTGAGTATATGAATATGGGAAGAGGTAAAGGTAAATTGTATGATTCCATTTCAGTCCAGTGAGGGAGATCATTTGATGAAAAATAATATGTCATAGACCTCAGTTGTGCCGACCAATAATACAACATAAAATTTGGACATTTCAGACCTCCACAATCAAATGGTAAATATAATAAAGACAAACGTAATCTAGCCCTCCTGTTGTTCCATATAAATTCCACTAACTTTTTTTTTATTCTTGAGAATAGATCTAAAGGTGGTGATAAGGGAATGTATTGAAATAAATAAAGTATTTTAGGTAAAATATTACTTTTAAGTATATTGATTCTCCCGATCATCGACATTGGTAGTGACATCCATCTCTGAGTTAACTCATTGATATCTGACATTAAGGCTTCATAGTTGACACTGGCGACTGATTCTAGCTTAGGCATAATATGGATTCCTAAATATTTAAACGGATTTACAACATTGAATTGATTTACCTCAGGGGCTGGGTAATTTCTCTGGGTCTCATTTAGCATTAATATTGAAGATTTAGTTTTATTTATTTTATATCCTGATATTTCCCCAAAATTCTTTATTAAATTCAACAAGGTTGGAATTGATTTTTTTAGATTCGACATAAACAAAATTATATCATCGGCGTACAGGGAGATTTTATGTTCTGTTGGTCCAACTTTAATTCCATATAATTGTGAATGTAAACGTATCGCTAAAGGTTCAATTGCCATAGTAAACAGTAAAGGTGAAAGTGGACAGCCTTGTCGACATCCTCTATTGATTTTTATTGGTTTTGAAATATTGTTATTTGTTAGGATTTCTGCTGTAGCATTATTGTATATTATTTGAACCCATTTTATGAAATTATTTCCAAGTCCAAACCTTTGTAGGACTTCAAAAAGAAAGGGCCATTCAACTCTATCAAAGGCCTTTTCGGCATCCAATGATAGGAGAGCTGTATCCGGTGCTTCTTTATTAAAATAAATAATATTAAATAGTCTTCTTACATTATGGAAGCCTTGTCTACCCTTTATAAAGCCATTCTGATCTCGATTAATAATATTTGGTAAAATTTCTTGTATTCGTCTTGCTAAAATTTTACAGATTATCTTAAGGTCGGCGTTTAATAGGCTTATTGGTCTCATATTTTTACATTTATTAGAGGGCTTACCTGGTTTTGGCAGCAGTATAATTCAGGCATTATTTATGTATGATGGTAAATTATTATTTTGAAATGCTTCTAAAACCATTTCCAAAAAAGGTTTTATTAATTTATTCTTAAATTTTTTATAAAGGTCAACTGGAAGACCATCTGGTCCTGCACTTTTTCCTGATTTCATATTATCAATGGCTAGCCCAACTTCTTCTTGACTAATTTTAGACTCCAATATCTCCCTGTTTTCATTTGGAATACACGGTATAGATAGTTCGTTCAAAAACCCATTTAGTTTTGTTAAATCAGGTTCATTTTTGGTATCATATAATTTTTCATAGTAATCTCTAAAGGCTCTATTAATTTCTAAAGGATCTATAACTACCTGTCCGTTACTTATAATACTGGTAATTGGTGTTTTAATTTCCAATTGTTTAATCTGCCATGCTAATAATTTTCCTGATTTTTCACCTTGTTCATAAAAAGATTGTTTCAATCTTAGAAGACTCGAGGCAGCTCTATTCGCTGATTTTTTGTCGTATTCAGCTCTCAAAATCAGTAATTCATTCTCCAACCTTGGGTCACTTCCTGCATACACTTTTTCCTGAAGACTTTTTATTTTATGTTCCAATTTAGCTCTCTCCTCTCGAGTCTTCTTAGATTTTGATCCTGTATAACTAATAATATGTCCCCTAATAAAAGCTTTGAAAGCCTCCCACTTTACACATGCTGATGTTTGTGTAGTATTGATGTCAAAGAACTCGTCTATCTGTTTTTCTATATACTTGACAAATTCCTCATCCTGAAGCCATTTATGCTGAAATTGCCATCTACCTGATTCCTTTGTCAATTTTTTATCTACATATATTAGACAACAGGGTGCATGATCAGAGATCACGATGTTATCATAAAAGCAGTTTTGAATCTTGGACCTTAATTCTGTGGAAATCAAAAAATAATCAATACGTGAGAATGTCTTGTAGGTACTGGAATAACAAGAATAGGCTTTAACTTGTGGTTTCATTTCTCTCCATATATCTAACAATCTCAATTCTTTCATAAAATGATTAATAGTCATCCTACATCCAATGTGCATACAATCCAGTCCTGTTGATCTATCCACACCTGGATTCAATGTACAATTAAAATCCCCTGCTATTATATGTTGCCCTGTAAGTGATGATAAGATGAGAAATAAATTAGCAAAGAACTTCTGATCATCTATATTGGGACCATATAAGTTCACAAGATTTATATTTTCTAATAGCAAAGAACCTTGAATGATTACATATCTTCCAAATTTGTCTCCAATTACATTTTTCACTTGAAAAGGAACTGATTTATGTATGAGAGTCATAACTCCCCTGGCTCGGGATGAAAATGAAGAGGTGAATACACTTCCCTGCCATCTACTCCTAATTCTTTTAACATCCTCCTCTATCAGATGAGTTTCTTGTAAAAACACAATTCTTGAACCCATGTCCTTTATTTTATTCATAACTTGTTTAAGTTTTTTTAAATTTTGTAGACCTCTGCAATTCCATGAAGTTAAATTAAGATTAACACTTTGGTCCATGATCAATAGAGAGTTTGGGATTACCTTGCAGTGTAAACATGCTCATACAGAGAAGCAAAAACATGAGTGGTTGAACATTCATCCTACAAACTACACACAAACAAATTTCCCCTTCCCACACTTGTGGCAAACCCCCCAAAATCAAAAAAAAAATTCTGTCTCCCGATATAGCCATCGACCGTTCCACACCCACGGGGAACAGCCTAAGCCACTCCTTCTTCATCCTCCCAATCACCCTAACTCTACTGCTTTTAATGACGTAACATTAACTCTCCTCTGTAGTTTTCCAACTTAACTCCAAAATTTTTAACAACTTTGTACATCATAGTTTTTTTTTTGTTTGTTTTGTTTTTGTTTTGTTTTTTTAATATATAATACAATCTATATTTTGTAAACTTACTATTTACTTCAAGTCAGTCAGATGCCTGTGCAAATGCTTAATTATTCTACCTTATATTTTGTTCATGCTTAGCTCCCACCAGTCTCCTCTTCTTCTTTGATCTTCTTGATGAACTCCTGCGCCTCCTCTGGGGTCTTGAAGATGTGGGTTCTGCCCTCATACGTGGTCAGCAGTCTCGCAGGATAGATTACACCATGACGAATCCCAAGGTTGCGCAGCTCCTTACGTACGGGATCAAACTGCTTCCTCAATTGCTGGATTCCTGTGGCCAAATCTGGGTAGAACCGCACCTGCTGGTCCTGGTGTTTAATCTCTCCTTTAGCACGTGCAGCGTTGAAGATCTTCATCCTGTCTCTGTTGCTAAGAAACTTCATAATTAAGGTCCTCGGCGGTCCCTTATCTCTCCGTGGGCCAATACGATGTGCTTTTTCCAGAACCACTGCTGATTGCAACTCCTCGCTGCCCAGCACCTCCGGAATCCACTTTTCCAGAAAGGAACATACGTCCCGACCTTCTGATTCCTCTGGAAGACCCACCAGCCTCAAATTATTCTGTCTCGACCGAGATTCCAAATCCAAAATATTATCTTCCAGAGATTTATTTTTTTTTTCCAAAGTGCGCACCTTTAATTGAAGACGGGTGACGTCATCTTCAGCACTAGCGAGACGGAGCTCCATCTGCGCCGTTCGTTCTACACAGTCACCCAATTCCTTTCTTATTCCTTCCAACGCTGTCATAATCCCATCAAATCTAGAGGAAAAGTCCGCTCTCATTGAACTCATGGCAGCCATCAGCGCATCTGCGCCTCCCCCCGCAGACATCGCACCGTTGCCAGCCTCCTCCGCCATATATGGAGTTTTGTTTGCTGCGTCGCAGACCTGAAAGTCCGTTAATTTGGACTGTTTCGGCGGCTCGCTTTTTCCTTTTCCTGGTTTTCCAGCCTTAGGCTTCGCCGACATATCCTCGCCCAAATGCTGGGATACGTTCTGTCCCAAATGAGAGAGTTATTTGCTGATTTTTTTTCTCCAGGAGCAGAGCAGCGCGAGACACGTCCGTCCTACGTGGCAGCCATAACCGGAAGTCCAATTAGAAATTTTTGATTGTCTACTTTTAATTATTCATTTCAAAGCACTGCTTTTACATGAGTAGAAGTTCTGGTTGTTATACCCACCTGATCATATAATTTAAGTATGCTTGAGTACATTACTATTATGAATGTTTCTTTCCCATCCCTACTCTCTCAATGGAAAAAAAGAAACACTAGAATAAAAATACAAAAAATACACATATTTTTGTCATTTATGTAAACCATGACAAACTAGAAAAGCACTCGGAGAGCGCAGACCTCCGCCAAGTGCCACAGTTCCCCCCATACAGTGTTTGTGTGTACGTTTTCAGATTCCTTGACCATGAAAACATATGACAAGCAATTGGATTGACAATGATAGGATTAGTGGTTCAGTAGTTATTCACGAAAATGGCATTTTGCGTAATGGCGGTTTTCTTGTGGACGGTGATCTGGATCACCACCAAAATCTAATCATCTGTAGGATACCCCATTTCTGACAATCTGTGAAAATTTCATGAAAATTCGTCCATAACTTTTTGAGTTGTCTTGCTAACAAACAAACAGACAGACAGACAAAACAACGCCGATGAAAACATAACCTCCTTGGCGGAGGTAACAAATCCTGCAGGTCAAAACATGACACTTGATATTTTCTAACCTGTTTGTATATCACCATAGACTGAGAGAGAACCTGAATTAGACAGAGCTCAGAGAGGGCAAGATGAGAAAGAAGAGAGGAGCCAAGGAGAGCAAAGTGTTCAGGCAGAGGAAGGAGAGAAGGATAACACCACTAAAAAGTCTAAACACAGGATGTCTGGGTGGGACCCCAACCGGCCCAATATTCAAGCCTCGGTTGTACAATACTTCAAATGGTAAGTTTCATATGCAACATTACTGTGTAAAATTTTAAAAAGAAATAAATAGTATAAAGTTAACATATGTTGCCACCGCGCTGAGGTCTTTAAGCCAGAGGAAACACTGCGCACCTCTGATCATATCATTTAAGTATACATGAGTAAATTACTATTATGAATGTTTTTTCCCTTCCCTACTCTCTCAATGGGAAAAAAAGAAACACTATGTAAACCATGACAAAAAAAAAAAATCCTGCAGGACAAAACACGGCACTTGATATTTTCTAACCTGTTTGTATATCACCATAGACAGAGAGAGAACCTGAATTAGACAGAGCTCAGAGAGGGCAAGATGAGACAGAAGAGAGGAGCCAAGGAGAGCAAAGTGTTCAGACAGAGGAAGGAGAGAAGGATAACACCACTAAAAAGTCCAAACACAGGATGTCTGGATAAGTTCCATCTGCAAAGTTACTGTGCAAAATTTAAAAAAGAAAAATAGTATGAAATTAACATATTCCGGTTACAATAGTGTCATGTGTTTTCTGCCCTCCACCCCGGAAAAATATGTTGCCACCATGCCCAGGTCTTTAAGCCAGAAGACACACTGACAGCTCTACAGCAAAGCTGTTGATTTACCAGTCAGTCTACTTTCCTGCCCCTCACCTATGGTCATGAGCTTTGGGCAATGATCGAAAGAACAAGATTGCGGATACAAGTGGCTGAAATGAGCTTTCTTCGTAGGATTGCTGAACTCACCCTCAGAGATAGGGTGAGGAGCTCAGTCATCTGAGAGAGGCTCAGAGTAGAATCGCTACTCCACATCGAAAGGAGCCAATTGAGGTGGTTTGGGCATCTGATCAGGATGCCTCCTGCATGCCTACCACTTGAGGTGTTTTGGGCATGTCCCTCTGGAAGGAGATCCCGGGGCAGACCCAGAACACGCTGGAGAGACGATGTCTCCTGGCTGGTCTGGGGACACCTTGGTATCCTCTCTGAAGAGCTGGAGCAGGTGGCTGGGGAGAGGGCAGTCTGGGTTTCGCAGCTTGAACTGCTGCCTCGGCGAACCGGACCTCCGGAGAAATGGTATAAGATGGATGGATGGATGGAATTTACATTTTTTTCTTGAATTTGTAACCTTTGTGTTATAATTTCATATTGTTTTTCGTTGAAGTTTGTGACTGCCATCATTTTCTCCATTGTTTTAAAAGACTGATTTAAAAAAATATATACATTTCATCTCTTAAAATTCTGCTGTTCCACCTGTTGAATGTTTCACATTGGCTGGAAATAGGACAGAATGCTAAAGGGTTAAATGTTCCTTTTCTCTTGTAATTTTATGATTTCTTCTTTCCTGAAAAATTTCGTGCATCCTTTGATACATTTTTTGTTTGATTATGCATGTCCAGTGATAGTTATTGTACATGTGACTTTTTTCAGAAATTTTCAGCTTTTCTCATTAATTTCTGATCTTTTTCTTATAAATTAACTTTTTTACTTGTAATTTTGCCCCTTTTAAGGTTAGACCAACACCTTCTTAAATTTTCTGTGACTAATCCAACTGTACCAACCAGGTTTTTAAAAAACGTTTCAATATCAATAACCAAAGAAACGGATACAGTGTAGTTAACAGAGTTATAGAGAAAAGTGACTTAATGAAGAAGTTACTGTTGTAAGGCGAGGGTGAAGTCCCCCCATAACCAACTCGCCCCAGCCAGTCACAGCCGCCCCATAACCAGCTCGCTCCATGGACAACTCGCCCCACAACAAACTCGCCGCAGCGAGCAGAGCGTCAGCGACCTGGGTCTGAAAAACAACACCGGTGTATCCAACACAGAACATGCCGGGGGAAGCAGCAGCCCGACACGACCTGGCTCAAAGGCACGCTAACTGATGATGATAAATAAAAAGTCTTTTTCCAATAAAGTGAAAAAACAAGATAATGCATGGAGTGTTCTTTTGCCGGAAGGCACAGCCACAGCAAAGTGTGATTTATCATGGAAAACAGCTGAGCTCTGGCTTTGAGCGATCAGCTGATTGGATCCTCCTCCTCCAGTGTTCTGACATTTTGACATATCTGTCAGAACAACACTGGAAAAGGAACCAAAAAAAAAGGCAAAAAGACATAGGGGAGGGCTAAACAGTGATTTGGATCTTTATCCTGTAGCTTGAAAGTGCTCACACACATCCCCGACAGTTCCCGTTATATGTACAAGTACGTGTGTTTTAGCTCTCTGTGTGCATGTATGCGCTGCAGGGAGCAGCTGAGCAGAGCTCTGTACGTTTTTTCCTGTGAACCAACGCTGCAAATATGCCATTACAGGGAAGCTCCAAGTTGGAAACACATTCAGTAAGTTACACATAGGTTCAAAGAGTGTTACTGATAATTACAAGAGGCTGCAGCACATTTAATTTGGATCATTCCTGAAGAAAGTAATATGTTTAAAACAAAAAGTCTGAGACTCACAATAGCCACTCATGTTTTAATTTCAGAGATATTAAAAGTTTGGTTAAAATAGCTGGGTTGAAAATATTTATTTTTATTAAAACTGTAACACTGAAAAAAAACCTCTCCTCCCTTGCAGAAAAAAAATTCCGGTCAGATATTCAAAGATTTCCACAAACAGAAAATGAGGCTGCTGAGTTAGGCTCGTTCACTGTGCGCACGCACCACAGGCTGTCACTTGATGGGGCGAGATTGTTGTGGGGTGAGTTTGTTGTGGGGCAGCTATAACTGGCTGGGGCGAGTTGGTTATGGAGGGACTTGATGATAAACCAAGGCGAGAATCTTTGCTATGAGATTATTCCTAGTTATGAGTCTTTTAAATAGGAAATAATCTGATCATCTGACTAATTCTATTCCTCATTGTTACATAGACTACTCAGCTTCACCGTTGCTTTGGGGAATGGAACAACACATGCACATATTTAAATGGACCGTCTGCCTGATGTTGTTCTGATCATGGTGGGCCGCCGGGACCAAAAACACCAGATGCAGGTCAAGTGGACCCCTGGCCTTGTCATTCCAGAAGTAATTTCATACATAACACCCGGGATCCAATCTCTACATGTACAAGTACATTCTCAATCCATTGATTTGTAAACGTGAAGGAGAACAACATGAAGAATTTGTGTAAAGCTGTTGGAAAGACTTTTCCTGGTCACCAAGAAGTGTAAAGCACACATACATAACATGACATACCTGGGTCGGGTAAGCTGACCCGGAGAAGGTTTTGGCTTCGTTTCTGTTTCCAAAAGACTTTTCTCCACCACTGCTGCTCGTCACCGCTGGCTGAACCCAGTTGAAAATTCACACAATAGCTATGTGGGACTAGATACATACCTGTCAAGTGATACGGTTTCGCCGTATTTTAATACGGGGAAAATGCAATTTTAGCAAATACGGGCGTATTGCCATTTCTGTACGCCAAAAAGAAAAATATACAGTGAAAAAAAAAAAATTATTGAGAGAACCTAAAATCAACTGAACAGTAATTCGATGCCTGGCGACATTGAGCGCACCTAAGCAGTCTTTTTGTGATTTTCAAAATGGCTTCACGCAGCGCGCCGCCGGCGAAGAAAACAAAGCTTGAAGAAAAGGGAAATCGAGGGACTGGACGTCACCGAAAAGAATGGGAGAGTCCGAGATTCGGGAAATTGGCACAGACAGACTCAAACCCGCCTTTGTAGCGGCGGACGAGCATACGCATACGCTCATCTGCATCAGATCGTACCTGACAGCCAGACACACACTGCAGGTCGGCGTCTTTTTAGTCCTTCATGCTTCCTCGACACACTGGATATAAAGTATCAAACTTCAGCTTTCAGTAGATCAAACCCAATGAAGGTGATGATTTACAGTAGGTGAGAATAGGGAAACACCATCTTTGACTGACAGCGCTGTTCAGATTCAGCAGGGCATATGCTGCTCCATGATAGCTATGGCACGAAAAAACAGGCTTTTCAATTTTATATAATTTAGCTAAAATATAGAAATGTTACACATTTATGAGGGCTGTTCAGAAGAGATTTCCCCCGAGTCATCTTCCATGGACTGAGAAGATTCAACCTTGGCACATTTATTAGTCTTTCTCTGCATAGTTACCACCAAGGGTTACACGTTTCTCCTATCGCTTTATGCAGCTGCGGAGACCTCACCTGTAGAAGTCTGCAGGCTGTGCCAGAAGCCACAACTTGACCATGGAAATCAGCATTTCATTGTCTTGGAAGGGCTTGCCCTTCAAAAATGACTTCATTGTTGAAAAAAGGTGGAAGTCAATGGTGTAAGGTAGGGAGGGGAAGTGGGGTGAGGAAGGATTAAATAGCCGCAGGACTGTGCTTCCCTCTGGGCAACGTGTAAGTTGTGAACCCGGCATTATCTTGCAGGAAGCGGACACCTTTGGTCAGCATGATGATTGCTTTTGATGACCTTCTGCAATTTCTGCAGCAGTGGACCGGTAATTGTGGCCCCGCTTCCCCCAGGTCTTCAAAGTGTACTCAGCACTGCTTTGCCTTCCTCACAACAATGCTGACGGTGAGAGGGCTTTCAGCATGGTCAGGAAAATTCACACCGACTTCAGAAAAAGTATGCTCCCAGAAACTGTGACTTCTTTCATGCAAGTGAAAATGAATTGTGACACTCCATGCTTCACGGTCAAGCCTTCAAAAGAAATGCTAGAGTCAGCAAAGGCTGCTACTTGGAACTATAACAAGCAGCATCAGTGAACATTTTCTTGCTTCAAGTTCATCCAAGTGCATTAGTGTAACAAAGCTGACAATTTAAAACTCTTTAATTCCAAGTGTATATACCTAGCTGACAATTAAGAACTATATTCAGAACTATTCTTATTGTGTACTTTCAAATAAAGCAATCTACCTTGTGCTAATGTAAATTTGAAAAATATTGTTTTTTTTATTTATTATTAATATTACCAAAAAGTACCAAAAAGTTATGGCTCAAGATTGTGTCCATATAAGTGTACATTTGAATAAATATGTTTGAAATAGTTGATGTTGCAATTGTTGTTGTTTGTTTTTTGTTTGGGTTTTTTGCTTCAGTTTTTTTTTTTCATCTGCTGATAAATACAGTTTTTAAGTACTCAGTACAGGTGTGAAAGCCCCCCCAATAAGGGAGGCATGAGGTATGCCTTGACAGGTATGCTAGAATGTTCTGAATGAGGCTTTAGAAAGCTCTGAATCAGTCTGTAAATCACCGGATTAAAAATGTACTTGTACATGTACAGACTGGACCCCGGGGTCCACTTGGGGAGCTCACTTGGTCAGGGGTCCACTTGACCTGTTCCCAAAATGCCACGATCGATTTTCTGTTCCTGATTTTCGGGTAAAATACTTCAGTTCATGTAATTCAACTGTAGCCTGCTTACTGATCTCATGTCACGTTTTCCTCTGAACCTCGATTGTTCTCAGAAATGAAGCGTTAAGAGAAAATGCTAAAATAAACTGGAGATGAACACAGCTTGAAGAGGAAACAGGAGCGGCTAAGCTAGTTAAGCTAGCTGGTTTTAGCTTGACTCTCCATTCTTTTAAATACTATTTAAATTTAAAAACGGAGCCTAAATCTTCTCCGGGGAAGCTTAGTTGTCGTCTTACAGATATTACTTACATTTGCTGGAAAGCAACCAAAGTCTTTATCACAGTTTTAGCAGCATGTCTCGGTTCAAAGTTCCAACCTTTCGTCGCCCTCTTAAATCAAAGTACGCATGCGCTGAAATGACGTCATACCCGTTCCCACAACCTGCAACTCGTCTTTGGATTTTTTTTTTGGCGATTGGCAAACATCCATCCATCCATTCATCTTCTTCCGCTTAATCCGTTTCGGGTCGCGGGGGGGCTGGAGCCTATCCCAGCATCTTTGGGCGAGAGGCAGGGCACACTGCCATGTACTGGATCGGATGGGTCCACTCTTGCATTCATTCAGCACCCCCCCCCCAAAAAAAAAAACAAAAAAAACAAACTTGACTCATATGTTCAGTTAATTTAATATTACATAAAAAGTGAAAAAGTATCTTGTTCCATTCATCGCTGCTTTTTTCCCCAAAATCTCTATTAGGTTAACATTTATTTTCTTCTCAAAGTTTCTGATCATTATCCTTCTCTGTTGAATATCTCTCCTGCAGTGTAGTACAACATGCTCTATTGTTTCCTCCTCTCCACACTCTTCACATCTTCCTGTACTGTGTTTTCCTTTTTTAAATAAATTTCCATTGAGCCCAGTAGGACCAAACCTAAGTCTTGAAATTCCAGTTTCCACTCTTCAGTTTTCTCCTACCACCCTCATTCTTCCCACCATCCTTTGAACCCTGTAATACCATCTGCCTTCCCTTTCTTCCTCCACTGTTTTTGCCACCTTCCCTTGAGTTTCTGTTTAATGATACTTTTAAATTCTGTTTTACTCAGAGTAACTGCCAAACCCATGTCCCCATGTTTTGTGGCACTTTGGCCACTTTATCATTTCCAGTTATGCCAATATGTGTCGGTATCCATCAAAATTTTACTATAATTCCCATTATTTGAATTCTGAATAATGTTTGTTGAATTTCAGTTAAGATGTCAGGTCTGCTTTCTGAATGGTTATATTGTAAACTGGATAAAACTGAAGTGCAGTCTGAACATGAGTATGTTTATTAGCTGCTCTTGCTTGCTTGTTTTTTTTCTTGCCTTCTGATTGTTGCTCTGAGTGTTGCTATCCCTGTGCTGTTGCAATCCTGGAATTTCCCCGTTGTGGGACTAATAAAGGCTTATCTTATCTTATCTTATCTTAACATAGAATTGATCTCAATGGTCTTGTTTCTTCCACCCACTGTACTGCCAATAATACTGCAATCATTTCACCTGCACATACGGATACCTCCTTATTTATTGACTTCCCTATTTTAACCTTAAATTCTGGAACTACAACTGCCACTCCCACTTTATCTCCGTCATCCCTTGATGCATCTGTGTATATTTGAACATAACTGTAGTGGCTATCAATGTAAGACTGAATAAAGCATAAATTATATCAAAAACTCTTATCTTTCTTTTCTAATAATACACAATCAACCATGGCATCTTGGAGTATCCAAGGAGGTAATCCTGGCATTGGTACTGTAGGACTAAAACTCAGTTGACTTCATTCAAATTCTTCTGCTTTTTGTGTTGTTGTCCACCCAAAGCTTTTTGTTTCCCTCCTCTCCTTTTCCCAGCATGGATTTAATGTTTCCAGTCCAGGATGATCTTGACTATGACCCTGTAAACTGACCCAGTACTTCAGAGACAGTTGTAATCTTCTTAACTCCACAGGCATTTCTCCCAGTTCTACCTGTAGTGCTGCTGTTGGAGTTGTTTTAAATGCTCCTGTACATAATCTCAATGCTTGATGCTGTATAACGTCTCATTTTTACAGGGACGTGATTGCTGCTGACCCATACACCACTGAACCATAATCCATCACCGTCCTAATTAACCCAGTGGAGATGTTTTTCAACGCACTTCTATCTGCCCCCCCCCCACGCTCTTAGAAACAAGACACCTCAATACATTTAAAATCTTTTTCCCTTTATCAACAATTCTCTGAATATGTATCCCCCAAGAAATTTTTCCATTAAACCATCTTCCTAAAAATTTAAACTGTTTTACCCTCTCAAAGTCAGGATTATGTCTATAAATTGAAAATATGTCTGTTTTTGTGTTCCTCAGACTGAAGTAAGGTTTTATACCTGGTTTCCTGAGGTTACGAGAGTGTGCATCCCCAAATATGGAGTTACTCAGTCAAAATAAGATAAGATAAGATAAGCCTTTATTAGTCCCACAATGGGGAAATTCCAGGATTGCAACAGCACAGGGATAGCAACACTCAGAGCAACAATCAGAAGGCAAGAAAAAACAAGAACAGCTAGTATACATATGTACATATTAATATATATATATATATATATATATATATATATATATAGAGAGAGAGAGAGAGAGAGAGAGAGAGAGACACAGTGCGGAGCATTGTGGTTGGTGAATGTGCAGCAGAAAGTCTAAGCTCTCTCTCCGCGGATGCGGCGGGCCAGCTGGATGTCTTTGGGCATGATGGTGACCCTCTTGTCGTGGATGGCGCACAGGTTGGTGTCCACGAAGAGACCCACCAGGTAGGCCTCGCTGGCCTCCTGCAGAACCATGACAGCGGAGCTCAGGAAGCGCAGGTCGGTCTTGAAGTCCTGAGCGATCTCCCTCACCAGGCGCTGGAAGGGCAGTTTACGGATGAGCAGCTCCGTGGATTTCTGGTCGCGACGGATCTCTCTCAGAGCCACAGTACCGGGCCTGTAACGGTGAGGCTTCTTCACTCCGCCGGTGGCCAGAGCGCTTTTTAAAATATGTCATTTTTATCAATAAAAGTTGAGCCATCACTCTGTGACCGCTCTGTGTCTTCATGCCCTGGGTACAGGAGTGAGAGAGAATGGGTTGGTCCGGGTGAGTGAGAGCGTATGGGTGCGCATGGGAGCATGTGGGTGTGAAGGTGTGGGGAGGGGTGTGTCTGCGAGTTGGGAGGTGCTGGATTAAGGGGAGTAGTGCCTCTTGGCAATGTGGGCTCCCCTGGGTGGGGGGATTTCTTTGAGCATGGGGGTCCCCAGGGTGTGCGGCAGTGGCGCTGGGGCAGGCCTGCTGTGGGGGTGCCTGGGGGGGGGGGGGGCTCGTGCCGGGGGGCACGGGCCAGTCTCCGCCCCCGGGGTTGGGGTCGCTGGCCTCCTGGTGCCTGGGGCCCGTGGGCGGGCGTTGGCCTCGCTGAGGGGGTGGGGGTCGGGTGGGTCCGGGGGTGTGGGCTCGCAGCACCAGCCCCCGAGCAGCCTGGCCTCCCTTGATCGTCCTTCCGGGGGTGGATGCCTGGCTGTCCTGGGGCTCGCTGACCTCGGACGTTTGTGCCCTGTGGGGGTTGGTGGCACTGCCTTGCCTGCTTGGGGTTCCCGGGGGGAGAGTTGCTCCGACCAGTCCTCTGCTTTGTATGTTTCCTGACAAACCACTCACATGCACACACTTAGTTTGCGCGCACTCTCTGTCGTGGTCTGAGCGCCGATATCGTCCGTGCTCGGGTCATGCAGTATTTTCCTCCCATCTGGTGTGTGTGTTCCCTATGGCTCTCTGAGCCTTTATTCTGACAGCGTCAGGGCGGGGCTTCTGTCTGTCAAAGCTGGGTCACGTTGTAACAGCTGTTCTGCATCTCCCTTAATTACTCTCCCCACTGATTGGGTTATCTCGGGAATTTAAGGAGGCAGCTGAGGTCTAATCCCTGCTGCAATCTCGTCAGACGTTCACTTGTGAACAACCCTTCATCTTCATCCGTTATTGTAAGTGTTATTCTGAGACTCTGTGTTCCTTTGTCTGTGCCATTACTTTAGTTGTGTTTTAGCGCCCCATGGCTCATTATTTTGTCATTCATCCCTCTCTAATAAGATAAGATAAGATAAGCCTTTATTAGTCCCACAATGGGGAGATTCCAGGATTGCAACAGCACAGGGATAGCAACACTCAGAGCAACAATCAGAAGGCAAGAAAAAACAAGAGCAGCGAGTATACATATGTACATATAAACATAAATATATAGACACACAATACGAAGCATTGCAGCTAGATGGAATAAATATATAGATATATAAACACACAGTGCGGAGCATTGTAGCTAGATGGAATAAATATGTAAATATATAAACACATACAGTGTGGAGCATTGTAGTTAGATGGAATAAATATGTAAATATATAAACACACAGTGTGGAGCATTGTCGCTAGATGGAATAAATATATAAATGTATAAACACACACAGTGCGGAGCATTGTTGCTAGATGGAATGAAACAGCATAACCGTCTACTTAGTTATCCTACATGGTATGATTATGTACCCATACATATTGTCAACCTCTGTAGCTACCGGTATTTTCCTAGTTGTACACCGGAGGGGACCATTGTGTAAGTCTATTGCGTCTTTTGCATTCAATACTATTAGGTTGTCACGTCTTTTTGCTATCTCTGCGAGCAGCCCTGCTTAGGTTATACAGTCTGACAGCCGTAGGTAGGAAGGACCTGCGAAACCTCTCGGTTGTGCACCTAGGATGATGTAGTCTGCTGCTAAATGAGCTCCTTAGTGCATTCAGTGTGTCCTGCATAGGGCGGAACTCGGACTCCAGCAGAGATGACAGTTTAGCCACCATCCTTCTCTCTCCTATCTCCTCCACTGGGTCAAGGCGCTGCCCCAGGACACAGCTAGCTTTCTTGATCAGTTTGTTCAGTCTCTTCCTATCGGCTGCTGTAATGCCACTGCCCCAGCAGACCACTCCAAAAGTGATGGCCGATGCCACCACCGTGTCGTAGAATGTCTTCAGCAGTGCCCCTTGTACACCAAAAGACCTGAGTCTCCTCAGAAGGAACAGCCTGCGCTGTCCCTTCTTGTAGAGTGCATCAGTATTGTGTGACCAGTCTAGTTTATTGTTCAGATGAACACCTAGGTACTTGTAGGATGTCACCATCTCAATGTCTGTTCCCTGTATGTTTACTGGTGCTGTGAGGGGTTGTCCTTGCCTGCGGCAGTCCATCACCAGCTCCTTAGTTTTCCTCGCGTTGATCTGGAGGCAGTTCCGATGGCACCAGTCCACAAAGTCCTGGATAAGCCCTCTGTACTCATCTTCATCTCTGTTGGAGATGAGGCCAACGATCGCAAAGTCGTCAGAGAACTTCTGTAGATGGTAGTGTGTTGTTTTGTGTGAGAAGTCCGCAGTATAAAGGGTGAACAGGAAGGGAGCCAAAACCGTTCCCTGGGGGGCCCCCGTGCTACCGATGATCGTGTCGGACACACAGTCCCGGGTTCACACAAACTGTGGCCGGTTTGTGAGGTAGTCCAGGATCCATGATGACAGGTGCTGGTCCACCCCTGCGCACAGCAGCTTGTCCTTCAGGATCATCGGTTGGATGGTGTTGAAAGCACTGTAGAAGTCAAAGAACATGATCCTCACTGCATTCCCGGGCTTTTCCAGGTGGAACAGAGAACGGTGAAGGAGGAAGATGACCGCATCCTCCACCCCAATACCATGCTGGTAGGTGAACTGGAGTGGATCCATCGCTGGTCCCACCAGGGGGCGGAGGTGAGCAAGGAGCAGTCTCTCCAGGGTCTTCATCATGTGGGACGTCAGGGCCACTGGTCTGTAGCTGTTCAGATCTTTGGGGTGGGAAGTCTTTGGTACAGGTACCACACAAGATGTTTTCCGCAACTGTGGTACCCTCCCCAGCTTCAGGCTCAGGTTGAAGATGCACTCCACAATCCCACACAGCTGGTATGTGTGGGATTGTGGAGTGCATGGAGTGTGGAGTGCATGGAGTGCAATATCCTTATCGTGCGCATGACGCATGATAAGGATATTGATGGTGGTGGTGTAGGTGGTGTGGCCTCCAAGCGCCACTGAAAAAAAAATCTGTAAACACAGCCGCGAACAGATTAGTTCATCTGATTGACCTCTCATTCGACTAATAAGAGCCTTGAATTGGGTTTCTGAAACCTTGAAGAACCAATGAATGAAAACCTAGGAAGGAGGACCCGCCTCCCAACGCTTTGACTGCAGTGAGCCAGTTGAAGCAGAGAAGTTCGTGAGCTGTTTTTTTTTAAGGCTGGGTGAAGACTGGCTGCTGCAGCGGATCAAAAAAGGACACAGGAAGAGCTCCACAGACCCAGCAGCATGGAGACCATCCACAAATGCAACCTGTGTGACAGGGAGTGCCATTCGTGGATCGGCATGTTCGGCCACAGGCGGTGCTTATTTTGTATTGGTTCCAGCAGAGTAGACGTTATGATTTCTTCCATGGTCATTATAGACCGACGGAGGCTGACGACGAAGGCTGAGTGACACACACGCCTTTGCCAGTCTTTTTTTAATTACTACTGTTATTTGTTTTGAAAAATCGTTCGCCAAAAACCACAATCACGGAAGCACAAAACCGCAATAATGGAATTATGTTTTGATCGAGTCGCGAGACCAGAACCAGAGCGGACCAGCGTCGCATTCGTCTGACAATGAGGAAGACAAGTTCGCCAAGACTCCGCTGTGAAGAGGTAAGGTGTTATAAGCTAAATTATTCTCTATCCCTGAAAATTGTAATCCAAAAGGACTTTTGACCGATCAGTAAATTACAGCTGTGCGGTTCACGAAGTCTGAAGTTCGTGCGCCGCGGTACAAGGGGTTGCTCGCAGTGTACAGGCTGTAAACGCCCCCCCCAGCCCTGCTATTCTTCTGCAGCGAGGGGGGGGGGAGCCGCGGTGACTGCACTGCTGTCCTACATCACCACATAAGGCTAATCCGTTGTGTAGCGATGGCTAAAGTCCATCCTCTGTAGCAAGCGGGGGTGGGGGACACCCCCCCCCCCCACACACAGTAGCGAGGGGGGGGGAGCCACTGCATGCAACGAGTGTAATCCGTCATATAGCGAGGGCTGAACTCTGTCCTTGGTAGCGGGGGGGGGGACGACCCCCCCCCACACACACACACACACAGACACAGCCCTGAGTGTAACCTTTCCTTTGAGCCTAAAAGGAAGCTTCTACATTGAATCATTCAAAAGTTACAGACGTTTTTCCAAACTGTGCCATTTGGCACAATTTGGCACAGTTCCAAAACGCCTGGGAAAAGCCTGAGAACAAAGCTGTGTAAAATATTCATTTTTTGTGGTATTGTTACCAAATTTGGATCTCAGCTGGATAACACTTGGTTCTACATTTCTGTTGAATTTTCCAGCCGGATCGGACAGCTGTGTGTTATTTACAAGCATTTGTATCAAAAAAAACACTGTGTCCAAATTTTTTTTCTTCAAGTTCAGTATGTTTAGATGACTGTAACTCAGTGGCCGGAGCACGTAGAGAGATTATGTTTTTTTTGCCAAAAAATTCAAAGTGTTTTCTTTTAAATGAGACCAACCCCATGAAGATGCTGCAAAGGGTTGAAGAACAGCTTTCGATTTACTTTGGGCACGTTATTTTTTGGCATTTTTAGGAAAATTGCCCGGAGTGCAAGTGGTTAAGGAGCAGGTTATTGTCAGCGCACCAAGTAGCCAAGTGCTCAACCTCTGCCCTGTAATCTGACTCATCGTTGTCCCTGATGAGTCCAATCACCGTGGTGTCATCTGCGAACTTTATGATGGAACTGGATCCATACATAGGCCTGCAGTCATGGGTGAAGAGGGAGTAGAGGAACGGGCTGAGCACAAAGCCCTGTGGTACACCAGTGTTGAGTGTGATGACGGAAGAACGGTTGGGACCTGACCTAACATGCTGGGGTCTGTTGGTCAGAAAATCCATGATCCAGTTGCAGGTGGAGGTACTGATTCCCAGGTCTCCAAGTTTAGTGATCAACTTGGAGGGGATAACTGTGTTGAATGCTGAGCTGAAGTCAACAAACAGCATTCTTGCGTAGGTGTTCTTGTCATCCAGGTGTGAGAGTACATAGTGCAGCGCTGTAGAAACCGCATCCTCTGTACTCCTGTTGCTCCGGTAGGCAAACTGGTGAGGGTCCAGTGTAGGGGGCAGGCATTTTTTGAGCTGTGCCAAGACCAGTCGCTCAAAGCACTTCATGACTATGGGCGTCAGTGCCACAGGGCGATAGTCATTTAGGCACGATGGTGTTGAATGTTTTGGCACTGGTACTATTGAAGTGGTCTTGAAGCACGCTGGTACCATGGCCTGGGCCAGGGACAGGTTGAAGATGTCTGTGAAGACCCCTGCCAGCTGCTCAGCGCATGCCCTCAGCACACGCCCAGGAATGCCATCAGGGTCAGCAGCCTTACGTATGTTGACATGACTCAGTGCGTTACGGACGTCGGTGTGGGTGAGTGTGAGGTGGTGGAGGTCGTCAGAGGGTGGGAAATTGATGTTCTTTTCGTTATTGTCCTTGTCAAAACGAGCATAGAAGTCATTTAGCTCATTGAGAAAGGGCACAGTCATGGCTACAGGTATGGAGTTGCTGGGCTTATAATCAGAGATAGCTTGAATGCCCTGCCACATGCGTCGGGGGTCAGAGTCCCCAAAATGTTCCTCCACCGTCAGTTTGTAGCTGTGCTTGGCCTTCTTGATGCCCCTCTTCAGATCTGCCCTGGATGAACTGTAGGCCTGTGCATCACCAGATCTAAAGGCATTGTTACGTGCCTTTAGCAGAAGCCGCACTTCTCTGTTCATCCACGGCTTCTGATTTGGGTACGTGGTGATCTGTCTTTCCGTGGTGACACTGTCAATAGTGGTGTTGATATGGTCCAGGACTGAGTGGGTGTAAGAGTCGATGTTTATGTGGGAGCCACAGGTAGCCTGAGAGGTGAACATACTCCAGTCTGTGCTCCTAAACTTCTCCTGGAGTACAGAGTCAACCCCCTCTGGCCACACTTTGATGGTCCTCACTGATGGCTTCACCCGGTTGATGAGCGGTACATACTTGGGGGTAAGGAACAAGGATAAATGATCAGACTGACCTAGGTGGGGGAGGGGAGTTGCTGTGTAGGCTCCCACAATATTGGTGTAAACATGGTCCAATGTTTTGTCCCCTCTTGTGTGGCAGGAGACATGCTGGTAGAATTTAGGAACCACTGTCTTGAGGTTAGAGTGGTTAAAATCACCCGCCACAATAAATGCTGCCTCTGGGTGCGCAGTTTGTTGTTTGCTAATAGCTGCATGCAGTTCTTTCATAGCAAGCTTAGCATTAGCATCCGGAGAAATGTAAGCGGCTGTTATGATGGTACAAGTGAACTCGCGTGGCAGATAGAAAGGTCTACATTTAACCATGAGAAACTCCAGGTTAGCTGAGCAGTGTCTCTCAACAGTGACAGAGTTTGTGCACCAAGCCTTGTTAATATAAATGCACACACCCCCACCTCTGGTCTTACCAGAGCCATCTGCTGCTCTGTCTGCCCAGAGCGTGTGTAGGCCGGCTAGCTCAATAGCATTGTCGGGTATTCCACTGTGTAGCCATGTTTCTGTGAAAATCATGATATTGCAGTTCATAAGTCTCTTATTGTTGGTGATCTGAAGCCGTAGTTCATTCATTTTGTTCGCCAGTGACCGTACATTAGCGAGGAAAATACTGGGTAGAGAAAGCCGGTACGGTGTTAGCTTTAGCTTAGCTCTTAGCCCACCGCGCGTCCCCCGCCTTTGTTTACGGTCTCTACGCCGCCTGCGAGCACTTCCGGTCGGCTGGGAAGCCTACCGAGCGTCGGGCGTTCTCCGGAGCTCAGGGATGAGACGTAGGTTGCTGATAAAAAGATCGTAATCGTTATTTTGTAATCCAGTGTCCAAAAGCTCATTTCGGGTGTAAGATGTGAAAGCGAAGGTGTTCTGAACGAACATACCCGAAATGAGCAGAAATAACACTGCTAATCCACAAAATCTGAGAAGATGCTGAGCCTCGCGTTGTGCACGCGTCGCCATCTTGGTCAAATTAGGGCGGTTGGTCAAAGGAGGGCGGTTGGTCAAACCTATTAAAAAACAGATTCAGCTTGTTTGCCCACTCCCTGCCCCCCGTGGCCTGGGGGGAGGTATTCTGGAGCCCAGAGATGGTTTTAAGGTTTCTCCAGACCCCACCGATGCTGCTCTGTTGCAGTTTGTCCTCCATCTTCTTCCTGAAGCTGTCCTTGCCTTCTCTGATCTTTCTCCTCAGCTCCCTCTGTACGGACTTCAGCATCTCCCTGTTCCCCGACCTGAAGATCCTCTTCTTCTCTCTCAGAAGTGTTTTTATCTCAGGGTTGATCCAGGGTTTGTTGTTTGAGCAACACCGTATGGTCTTGGTGGGAACGGTGTTGTCCACACAGAAGCCGATGTAGTCCGTGATGGTGTGAGTGAGGCCATCGATGTCCTCACCATGTGGATCGCAGAGCTGCTCCCAGGCGGTGGTTTCAAAACAGCCCTTTAGAGTGTCCATTGCCTCCTCAGACCATAACTTCACTGTGCGCATGGCCGTAGGTTGTCTGTGCACTAGGGGTTTGTACACCAGCTGGAGATGAACCAAGTTGTGATCCGATCTCCCGAGTGGGGGGAGTTGTGATGAGGTGTACGCCTCCTTAGTGTTTGCGTAGAAGAAGTCGAGTGTTTTATTGTCTCTAGTGTGGCATGTGACATACTGGGTAAACGTGGGTAGAATGGGAGACAGTGAAACATGGTTGAAATCGCCTGAGATGAGGAGAAGAGCATCTGGGTGTTCTGTCTGCAGCCTGCCAGTTACTGAGTGGATGACGTCACGCGCTGTCCCAGCGTTCGCCGTCGGATTTGCATAAATAACAATGCAGATCACGTGTGAGTATCCCCTCGGGAGATATGTAGGCCGCATATAGCTGTAGCTAGCAACTCGATGTCTTTGCTGCAGTGCTGTTGTTTACCTGTGATATGTCCCGGTCTGCACCAGTTGTTATTAACCTCTTGCACTCCGGTGTACCGCGGGCGGTCATGTCTCTGCATCCTAGGGTGCACGAGGACACCCTAGGACGCACACTGCGTCCTAGTGCGCACTGAAAATAAAAAAAAAGCTGCATTTCCGTTCTTCCACTACAGACACAGCCGCGAACAGAAAGCCAAAGGAGTGCTTTGATTGATTTAGATGTGATTGACCTCTCATTTGACTAATAAGATCCTTGAATTGGGTTTCTGAAACCTTGAAGAACCAATGACTGAAAACCTAGCAAGAAGGACCCGCCTACCAACTGCTGCGAATACAGGGAGCCAATTGAAGCACAGAAGTTCGAAAGCGTGCGTCCCTTGCATAAAATCTGTTTTGTGTAAGGCTGGGTGACACACATGTGTTTGCCAGTCTTTTTTTCTTACTACTGTTCTTATTTGTTTTGAAAAATCGTTCGCCAAAACCGCAATCATGGAAGCGCAAAACCGCAATAATGGAATTATGGTTTGACCGGGTCGCGTGACCAGAACCACGAGTCCATAATAAGCGGACCAGTGTCATGTTCGTCTGACAATGAGGAAGAGAAGTTCGCCAGCGACACTGCTGTTGTGGACAGGTAAGTGTTATAAGCTAAATTATTCTTTATCCCTGAAAATTGTAATCAAAATGACTTTTGACCGATCGGTAAATTACAACTGTGCGTCATCGCAACATGAAGACCGCGGCACACGGACTGGACACGGTCCGTGCGCCGCGTCCGGACCGTGAACGCCCCCCCCCCCCCCCGCTACTCTGCTGAAGTGGATTGCAGATATTATTGCAGATATTTTAGTACAACTGTGTGTAGTAGACTGCGGCGCACCGTCACCGCTGTCCGTCATGTAGCGATGGGCGATGTCCGTCCTCTGTAGCGGGGGTGGGGGGGGTGGGGTGGGGGGTGGGAGCTGTTATCTTCTACATTACAGATATTTTAGTATAATTTTTATTGCACTGTAGGTTATTTTTTCTTGTAAAAAAAAAGCCACACATTTTTTACGTGACATGCTTCTTTGTGTGTGGGGGCTTGTTTGTTCATTCATTCATTCATGAATGAATGAATAAACAACCCCCCCACACACACACACACACAGCCCTTCACCCTTCATTAGAGCCCAAGATGAAGCTTCTATATTGAATCATTCAAAAGTTACAGACGTTTTTCCAAACTGTGCCATTTGGCACAATTTGGCACAGTTCAAAAACGCCTGGGAATAACCTAAGAAAAAAGCAGTGTAATATATTCATTTTTTGTGGTATTGTTAGCAAATTTGGATCTCAGCTGGATAACACTTGGTTCTACATTTCTGTTGCATTTTCCAGCCGGATCGGACAGCTGTGTGTTATTTGCAAGCATTTGTATCCAAAAAAACACCCAGGCCAAATTTATTTTCTTCAAGTTCAGTATGTTTAGATGACTGTAACTCAGTGGCCGGAGTACGTAGAGAGATCATGTTTTTTTTGCCAAAAAATTCAAAGTGTTTTCTTTTAAATGAGACCAACCCCATGAAGATGCTGCAAAGGGTTGAATAACAGCTTTCGATTTACTTTGGGCACATTATTTTTTGGCATTTTTAGGAAAATTGCCCAGAGTGCAAGGGGTTAATGTATTCTGCTTTAATCGTGTAGTAAATTGTTATATGTAAAATCATATCATAGTTGTCAGGCTGTTCTGTCCTGTTGTGTCATTATGCCCGCGTTTGTTTACGCTTATTCGCGTGCAAGTCTTGTGTGTACGTTTTTTTATGTTTCAGTCACAACAGGGGATAATGGGGGTCGCCAGTCTCTGTCACCCTCATTTTAGGGGACGTGGGCTGAAAAGTTTGGGAACCCCTGGCCTATATGCATTTTAAATTATGATAAAAATGATAAAATATTCTATGAAACAATAGATATTTTTATATCGTCATATCGCGCAGCCCTTGTGAAGTTTATCCATTTTTGGACTTGCAGAACATGCCATGCCTGTGAAAGGATTCATCTGGAAAGTGAAAAACAATAACCACACTACACCTGTGTCTGTGGCGCAGGTGTAGTGTGGCCGACTACTGATCGGAGGGTCAGGGGATCGAGTCCCGCTCTGTCTACAGTCTGCATGTCCAAGGGTCCTTGAACAAGACAATGAACCCCCAATTGCTCCTGGTGGGTTAGACCAGTGCCTGTGCACGGCAGCTCTGCTGCCATCAGTGTGTGTGCGAATGGGTGCATAGCAGGATCTGTAAAGCGCTTTGGTCATCTAGAGATGAGAAAAAAACGCTATATAAGTGAATGCCATTTACCACATGGGAGGGCCTGACTCTTAGGGGGCCATGTTCCCGGGCTGGGGGTTTAAAACCAAAACTTCGTGTCCCCCAATCATGCTGAGGAACAGCAGGTGGAAAGGATCATCAGGAGGGATTCACCACATTTTTCATTCACTTCATGCATCAAGTAGTACATGTAGCACATGTGTACTTTCACCAGATCATGTGGAAAACTTTACTTTTTTTCTTGTGACTCATTTGATGTTTTCCTGTTCCATCTCCAAAAACTAGCTGACCAGGGAGGAAAACCAAGTGGCTGACATCATACTCTCACCTGATTTTCCACTGACAGAGCTGGGATGACAGGGATATGGTCATTTATTTTCTTCAAATTAGCATGACAAAAGAAGTAAACAAGTTGTTTTTGTTTTTTTTTATAAATTGCATGGTGGAGCATGTAATCCATCCGGCCCTGCCTCCAATCTTCAATAGCAAAACCAAAGACACAAGGTCTCTATCCATTGGTTCAGTGGAGGATGTAAATTCTGCATCGCTGACTACACTGCTAAAAACCATCTTTTGACTTCCAACTGACAGCTATGTTGAATTATAAAATGTAATCGTAAGTACTATACATACAGTGAATCGGATGGCCACAACATACCGCATACTAGGGCTGTGTGATATGGCAAAAAATTCATATCACGATACAAGTCATCTTAAATCATGATAATGATATATATCACGATATGCATTTTCTGTAAATTCTACAGTTTAGATCAGGGGTCCCCAAACTTTTTCCTGTAAGGGCCACATAACTTTTGCCTTCTCTGATGGGGGCCAGGGTCAGTTTGTAACAGAAAAATTGAGACGATCGCAGGAGTGCCTAAATGTAAACATTTGTTTTCCAGAAAGCCACACATAACCAAATATTAATAACCCTTTCCAGGATCTTCACAGGAAAAAAAGTCAGAAAATAAATAATAACACTATTAATGAAATAAATAACACTATTTATGAAATAAATAACCAAATAACCCTCTCTGGGTTCTTCTCAGAAAAAAAAAGTCCATGGAACATTAACTTTCTGTTGTGCCGTGCACAATCTTAACAGGTAAAAGTTCAGCTTAGTTGTAAGAGAAGAATCTCTTACTTAAACTCTTACCTATACTTTGCCGAAAATATCCTCCCCCGTCATAGTCCCTGTGAGACTTTGGAGGGCTGCCAGCTCCTTGCACATTTCAAAGTTTGCGCTAACTCCATGAATAAAAATGAGCAGCTGCGCTGTGTCCTGTACGTCCGTGCTCTCATCCAGTGCTAATGAAAAAAAGTCAAATTCTTTCGTCTTCTGCTGCAGCTGGGCATATACATTACCCCCGATTACTTCAGTGCGTCTGGAGATTGTACTCGCCGACAGACTCACGGCATTAAAGACATCTTTCTCCTCGGGACACACCCCCTCCGCGACAGCATTCAAACATTTCTTGACAAATTCTCCATCAGTGAAAGGTTTACCGCTGCTTGCTATCAGTTGAGCAACCCGAAAGCTGGCCCGAATGGATGACTGGTTCAGCTGAGCTTGGCGTACAAATGTATTCTGCTGAGCTAACAGTCCACTTTTTAGCTTTGAGAGTTTGTCTGCTCACATTTGGCCTTGCAAGCTATCATACTTGTCTTTGTGACGGGATTCATAGTGTCGGCGCAGACTGTATTCTTTTTTTTTTTCCCACAATATTTTTTATTGAACTTTTTTTTTTTTTTTTTTTTTTTACAAACATGGCACAAACAATCAAACACTAACACTAAATTAAAAAAAAAACACTAACTACAAAAAAAAAGTACTAAAAACACCAACAACCACTAACAAAGGCAAGTCATCAACAATGCTCCTCTGTTTAGTCTAGGTAATCTATTATATAAGTATACATATCATACATTCATCAGTTTGGAATTTGCAAGGTCCGCACACATCATTCACCGTCTTCTTCAGAAGTTATGTTTAATTTCTTTACATAATCAATGAAAGGTCTCCATATATTCTCAAACACGCCTGGGAATAACCTAAGAAAAAAGCTGTGTAATATATTCATTTTTTGTGGTATTGTTACAAAATTTGGACCTCAGCTGGATAACACTTGGTTCTACATTTCTGTTGCATTTTCCAGCCCGGATCTGACAGCTGTGTGTTATTTGCAAGCATTTGTATCCAAAAAAACACCCAGGCCAAATTTATTTTCTTCAAGTTCAGTATGTTTAGATGACTGTTACTCAGTGGCAGGAGCACTTAGAGAGATTATGACTGTTTTACAAAAAAAATTCAACGTGTTTTCTTTTAAATGAGACCAACCCCATAAAGATGCTGCAAAGGGTTGAAGAACAGCTTTTGATTTACTTTGGGTACGTTATTTTTTGGCGTTTTTAGGGAATTTGACCAGAGTGCAAGGGGTTAACATAGATCAACACTCCACAGCCCCTTGCTTTGCCACTGTCTGGTGTTTGGTCTGCCCATATCGCGTGGAAACCCTCCAGCTCAATGTTAGCATCTGCTACTAGTTCATTTAGCCACGTCTCGGTAAACAAACAAGCATTCCCGGTATACGCTGTCGTAGCGGGAGATAGCCGCTAGCTCATCTACCTTTCCCAATATAGAACGTACATTCCCCATAACAACGGATGGGAGGGTGGGTCTGTATCTTATACTCCTTGTCCGCCGTCTAACACCAGCCCAACAACCACGTCGTTTTCGCCTTATTTCTCCCGGTACGTCGAGTTTTTCCGTTAGCACCGAGTGGCGATTAAGTGCAAGCAGCTGTTCCCTGCTGTACCATCTCCTGCTTTAAACTGTAAACTAATAAATTGTGCAAACTCATCGGTGGCCTATAGCGTCTCATTTGCGGCCCGCGAGGACCGCACCATGACAGTAGATTGCAGCCTGAACGAGACGCCAGTCACCGTGAGTTTTGCCTAAATTTGGACTTGTTGTTTTCCCTGTCTGGGTACCTGCGTGCTGGGAGATCATGTCGCCGCTCAGGGTCCACGCTCAGAGCCTGGGCTACGAGCTGGTGGAGGCCCTCGACTATATTGATAGAACCCTCTTCACCGCTTGCCTCTATGACACTCCCAGCAATGTACGCCGGCACCTGGACCTTGCTGAGGCCATCATTTGCCCCCTTCCTCGCTACTCCAACCACCCTGAAGTCATGGCGAGGAAGGCGGACATCTCTGCGCTTCGAGAGAAACTCTGTGGGCTGGAGGGAAACTCCGGCAGGAAGCCGAAGAGAAGGCCCCCTCGCTCCTCGCTTCGGGATCCCGTTCCTGTCTCCGATCCAGTCCAGGAATTCGCACCACCCAGGGGTCATCCCCAAAGGAGTGAGATGTCAGTCGGGATTTCCCCGGAAAGGTTACAGCTGACAGCTATTTCCATCCAGGACCAAGAGGCTGCAGCTCGCTCTGCCGTCCACCCCACAAAGATTATGAAGCATGTGACGGTGGCGGTCAGGCTGGTGGAGAGGAATCCTGAGCTGTGTGATTATCCAGAGTACGCTGACCTGCTTGCCTCTGTTTACGCGCAGGAGCAGCATTTTCCTAACCTCACCTTCGCCTCGCCCTTTGCCGGTAAATGCCATCACACAGCCACCAGTAAGCCTCAGCGAGAACCCCATCAGGATCCAGTTCCGGGTCGTCAGAGGAACTCTGCCTCCCAGTCAGCTGTTTCTTCTGCGTCACGTCAGGAGGGAATTCCCGCAGCCTCTCCCTCCGGGTCATCTGTCCCTGCTGTCCCGTCAGCTCCTCATGCCCGGATCGCCTCGGCTGTCACCCCCTCCTCCTCAACGTCTTCCCCGGCTGCTGTGAGTGCCACGAGTCCTGCTCCGGCGAGGCCCATCATCAGTCCATCGCGGTCGGCTCCTCCTCGTCTTCCCGGGGGGCCCTCCGTCGCCATCCAGAGGGGGAAGAGAGGAACCAAGTCCACTGCAGCGGGTTCTATCGAGCCTCAACGGATCAGGCAAGTGACTCTTCATTCTTTTCCTTCATTGGGTGAATTGCCTTGCTTGATTCCTGGGGGTGGACTCTGGGGTTCACAGTCCCCTGAGCTTCCTCCACCTGCTGCAGTAACTTATTACGGACCTGCTACCTTTGTGTTTCCTTCCCCTGAGCGTTCCATGGCGCCAGGCCTACGCCACCGGATGAGGAGGGAGCCTGCGGGCCTGGAGAGCCTGGTTCCAGCCCCGCAGCCACGACACGGGCAGAGGAGGAGGGCGGACTGCAGATTGGAGCCCACGCCGACGAGCAAGTGTCTCTGGGTCTCCATGGAGGAGTGGTTCGACCCAGCAGGTCGAGGATCTCCTGCCACCACGCCGTGCGGGTCGTCGGCGTGGTCATCAGTGTTGGAGGGTGCTCAGACTGTGGTGACCATCATGCTGGCTGCGGAGCCCGCCGTAGCCGAGTGGGAGCCAGAGGACGACCTTCTTCTGTCTGAACCCGGATCATCGAAGTTCTGGACAGTGACAGAACTCGAGTTCAGGCAAGTGCTCTATTTTGTCTTTCTCCTTTCTATTCTGGAGTATTCTTGCCTGTCTCTCGGGGAGATGAGCCAGGTGCAGCCGCCCGCTGCATCCGAGCTCGTCTCACTGGGCTCTGTCGCTACCGGAGATCCTGATCCCGGTTCTTCTTCTTCTCCTGAGCCTTCTCCCAGGGTCACCGGTGCAGAGTCAATCCCGGTCGCTGTGCTGGAGGTTCCGGGTTTGGGTTTGGAGGCCGTCCCTGGTGCTGCACCGACCCAGTCGGGATCCGTCACGGGTGCAGCGTTGACCCAGTCAGGGTCCGTCGTGGGTTGTGTTCCAGCCCAGTCGGGGTTCGACGTGGGTGCCACGCTGACCCAGTCAGCGTGTCACAGTTGGGTGTCACACAGCTCCCAGAGTGCGCCGTTTGGGGGGAGTACTGTCGTGATCTGAGCGCGGATATTTTCCTCCCATCTGGTGTGTGTCTGTTCCCTATGGCTCTCCGAGCCTTTATCTGACAGCGTCATGGAGGGGCTTCCGGCTGTCAAAGCCGGGTCACATTGTGACAGCTGTTCTGCATCTCCCCTAATCACTCTCCCCACTCATTGGGTTATCTTGGGGATTTAAGGAGGCAGCTGAGGGCTAATCCCTGCTGCAATCTCATCAGATGTTCCCTCATGAACAACCCTTCATCTTCATCCGTTATCGTGTTATTCTGAGACTCTGTTTTCCTTTGTCTGCGCCATTATCTTAGTTGTGTTTAAGGCCCCCGTAGCTCATTATTTTGTCATTCGTCCCTCTTTAATAAAATTGTGCAAACTCATCGGTGGCCTATAGCGTCTCATTTGCAGCCCACGAGGACCGCACCATGACACTCTCATATATATGCACACAGACATACACGCACAAGCGTCTCTCCTTTAACAGGTGCAGAAACCAGACTTGTGTTGAGACATCTTCGGTGGAAGAAGCAGTTTGTCTTTTGTTTGTTTTAGTTGTTGGTTTGTTTGTTTTTTTTGTCTGTTCCCCTCCCTTCTCTTTCCCCCCCTCCACACACTTCCTTTCCCTCTTCCTCATCCTGTTGGGTCTTCCGTGGGTAAAATAATAAAATAAAGTATTAAAAGTTATTCCAGGAGGAGTTTACAACAATATACAATATACAGTTAGATACTGTATAAGCTCCTCTTGGCAAAGTAAATCTGTTTTGGCACAATAAGGGTGACAGATCCCTGTTCTGTTTGCCGAGCTGCCTGAAAGGACAAGGGAAAAGAAAAACTGTTTTACCCTTTCTAAGTCATGATTATATGTATGTATAAATTCAAGATTTGTCTGTTTTTGTGTTCCTCAGACTGAAGTAAGGTTTTATACCTGGTTTCCTGAGGTTACGAGGGTGTGCATCCCCGAATATGGAGTCACTCAGTCAAAATATGTCATTTTTATCAATAAAAGTTTAGCCACCACTCTGTGACCGCTCTATGTCTTCATGCCCTGGCTTCAAGAAGTGTGGGCATGGTTTCGGATTGACTCCGTGCTCATTGGATAATACGCCCCATATGGAAAAGATATAGATCAATTTTATAAAGTTTTTCTTTTATCTGGAACATATACACTACCGTTCAAAAGTTTGGGGTCACCCAGACAATTATTTTGTGTTTTCCATGAAAAGTCACACTTATTTACCACCATGAGTTGTAAAATGAATAGAAAATATAGTCAAGACATTAACAAGGTTAGAAATAATGATTTGTATTTGAAATAATAATTTTTTCCAGATACTCAACCTGCTCAAAGGAAGGTCAGTTTTATAGCTTCTCTAACCAGCTAAACTGTTTTCAGCTGTGCTAACATGATTGCACAAGGGTTTTCTAATCATCCATTAGCCTTCTGACGCAATGAGCAAACACATTGTACCATTAGAACACTGGAGTGATAGTTGCTGGAAATGGGCCTCTATACACCTATGTAGATATTGCACCAAAAACCAGACATTTGCAGCTAGAATAGTCATTTATCACATTAGCAATGTATATTAGATATTAGAGTGTATTTCTGATTAGTTTAAAGTTATCTTCATTGAAAAAAAACAGTGCTTTTCTTTCAAAAATAAGGAAATTTCTAAGTGACCCCAAACTTTTGAACGGTAGTGTAAGTAATGCATATGACAGTCAAACCGGATATAGGATCCTTAGTAAATTTATACAATGTGAAACTTGTATGATTTGGGAACTTAAAGAACAATATATGACACTAATTCCACATCCTCTGTCCTTAGTAGACATGTACATTATCAAACTTATACGAGCTGGACAATCATCAGTGAAAGTGAAATCTTGCAACTATTATAGAAAACAAGAGTTTAGGTGAGGTGCCACATATGACAAAATCAAACCAGACAGTCAATAGCTCATTCTGGCCTGATGAAGCCCCCCTGAACTCACCCACATCTCACAACCACTGACCCTGAGCACAACCTGGATGCAGACCCACTTGAGGATTATTACCACTGCCAAGGAGGTCATGTTTTCATGTTGCTCTGTTTGTCTTTGAGCAGAATTACACAAAAATTACTTGGCGGATTTTGGTTACATTTTTACCAGAGGTGGCCCTTGGGTTGCTGATGAACCCATAGATCTTGGAGGGGATTCAGGTCAGGATGCGGCCTCTGGATTCACTTTAACATTGTGAGATAGGGCCTTGGTGGAGGTATGTACTCTGAGTGCCCTCTAGTTGTGAATGAGTTTGGTGACCATGGGGGCAATTGCCTTGGAGAAGTAGTAATGCCAATGAAATGTGGACAGAATAGCATTAGCTCCTTTCAGCTTTTCTGGAATTACCTAAACAAATATAATTTTACAATAAAATTACATGAAACAGCACAGGCAATGACTGAAACAGGTTTGACATGCAGTCACACTAGGACGCTGAAGTGCTACTAAGATTAGAATTTTCTCTAACCCAGGCAGCCCATTCTTCTCTCTCAACTAATGAATTTTTCTAAAACTACTTACATTGGTGATAATTGATATTTAAGATATCAGAAGCAATTATATCCTGTAAAACAGCAAAATGATTTTGTATTCATGCACCAAATAGTCAAAAGCCCCATGAAATGTCTTCAATATAAAGCAAAGAGAAAAAATTCATTCACTCCAGTCTAGCTGTAGAAAGATTTTTAATTTTGCACATTAGGATAAATATCCAAATTTCACAATTTTAAAATTCCGTGAAAAGAGCAATATTTTATTCTGTTGTTCCATGGCCCAAAAGACCCAACTTCCCTGTGATGGCACTAAGAATTTTTGGTCCCCTATACATTGCAGAGTAAATTTGGATTTTCTGGTGAAATACATAAATATGGACAACATGCACTGCAAAAGGTCTCACAAGAATGAATGCATATTCTGTCTTCACTCCAAGTGCTGCATCATTTTAGGTACAGTACATTTGTAATATTTTAGACATCAGGAACCCAAAATGAGCAAATGTCTCACATTTAATAATAATAATAATATATCAGTCTTATATAGCGCTTTTCTAAATACTCAAAGACGCTTTACAAAGCAGCATAGGGACAAACATACAGAGAACGGGTAAACAGACAAGGTAGGTACACATACACTACCGTTCAAAAGTTTGGGGTCACCCAGACAATTATTTTGTGTTTTCAATGAAAAGTCACACTTATTTACCACCATGAGTTGTAAAATGAATAGAAAATATAGTCAAGACATTAACAAGGTTAGAAATAATGATTTGTATTTGAAATAATAATTTTTTCCAGATACTCAACCTGCTCAAAGGAAGGTCAGTTTTATAGTTCTTCTCTAACCAGCTAAACTGTTTTCAGCTGTGCTAACATGTTTGCACAAGGGTTTTCTAATCATCCATTAGCCTTCTGACGCAATGAGCAAACACATTGTACCATTAGAACACTGGAGTGATAGTTGCTGGAAATGGGCCTCTATACACCTATGTAGATATTGCACCAAAAAACAGACATTTGCAGCTAGAATAGTCATTTACCACATTAGCAATGTATATTAGATATTAGAGTGTATTTCTGATTAGTTTAAAGTTATCTTCATTGAAAAAAACAGTGCTTTTCTTTCAAAAATAAGGAAATTTCTAAGTGACCCCAAACTTTTGAACGGTAGTGTAGGTAGAAGAGGCAGTCAGTTTTCATCGGTAGATTTGAAAAGATGGGTTTTGAGTTGACTTTTGAAGGAAGCAAGTGTGTTGGCAGACCGGATGTGAAGGGGCAAGGAATTCCAGAGGGTTGGTGCGGTGATGGCGAATGATCTATCACCCAGGGTGTGGAGTTTTGTCATGGTGATGGGGGTAAGAAGGTGAGTGTCAGCAGAGCGGAGGAGACGAGTGGGGGAATGATGAGAGAGAAGGTCAGTTAGGTATGAGGGGGCGAGGTTATGAAGAGCTTTATAGGTGATGAGGAGGATCTTGAAGTTGATGCGCTGTTGAATGGGGAGCTAGTGGAGCTGACGGAAGAGAGGAGTGATGTGGTCTCTGGAGCGGGAGTGAGTAAGTAGGCGGGCGGCTGAGTTTTGGACATACTGTAGTTTTTGGAGGATGGTGGAAGGAAGTCCATACAGAATGCTGTTACAGTAATCAAGTCTGGAGGTGATGAAGGCGTGGATGAGTATTTCAGCAGCAGAGGGGGAGAGGGTGGGACAGAGGCGTACAATATTACGAGGATGAAAAAATGATGTTTTGGTGATATGGTTGATGTGAGATTTGAAGGAGAGGGTGGGGTCCATAATAATGCCGAGGTTTCTGGCCAGGGGGGAGGGGGTGACTGAGTGACCATCAATTTGGAATGAAAAGTTCTGGGAAGAGGGGAAAAGAGATTTTGGTCCAAAAATGATGATTTCTGTTTTATTGCTGTTTAGCTTGAGAAAGTTGTTAGTCATCCAGGTTTTTATGTCTGTGAGGCAGATGGTGATGGTGGAGAGAATAGCGGGGGTGATGGATTTAGAGGAGATGTACAGCTGGGTGTCATCGGCGTAGCAGTGAAAGTGAAGACCATGTTGACGGATGATGTGACCAAGTGGAAGCATGTAGAGAGTGAAAAGAGTTGGACTGAGCACAGAGCCTTGAGGGACACCGTGTGATATGGGGGTGGTGCGTGATTTGTGATTGTTGATGGAGATGTACTGGAATCTGTTTCTAATTTAGTTAACATTCATTCACTTACAGTAATATGTGTGCAGCAGTCGACATACAATCGAGCTAGACTGTCGACACTGAATATCCATGCGTGGTCTAACTACCTGAGAAGCATTTATGGCTTTGTGAAAGCCTGAGGGAAAGTGGACAGTTGACATGTAGCTCAGTTGAGTTCTGATCAGAGAACCTCTGGCTAACTTTTGCACTGTGCAATTAGCATAGTTTCCTATAACATAGAAACACTGGTCACCCATGTCAATAAAATGCCAGACTCCACAGAGGTTGTGGGAACCTCTTCCAGTGTGGAGAGAGCAGCTTGGTCACCCAGAGACATTACTCTCATGTTTGGTGGATCAAGGGCAGTCACCTCAGTAAACTTTTTAAACTTCTTGACATGCTACTTTTCATTTCTAATTTCTTTGCAGAAATCTTTGACTTCTGCAGGTGCATTTTTTAGAAAATGCTTTGCGAAACAGGGAAAAGCATGGGATATTGCCATCTTTTGCATGTTTGTTGTGGTACAGCTTGACTACTTTTTACTTGCTTCAATAGGTACGCATTGAAATCTTCAAACATAAAGGCTGAGTGAGTCTACAAAGGTCCCCAGTGCACAACACTTTCGCTTAAATGCAAAAGTGAATGAACATTGAAGGTCATGTGTCCTTCTCCAGACAGTGACTGCACACCTCCAACAAAGTACACCAATGCCTCATGTGCATGACTTGTTAGTTCAAGATTTAATTCGGAACCCAACAGAATGCTTAGGCCCTCTATCAGTAATGCCCAATGAGAGTGATACTTCTGTGGAAGTATGCCTTTCAGAACTTGCAAACTATAGTACAAAAGCCAGTGTTGCCACTCATGGGCTTTCCAGAATTTACGTTCTGTCAGAGATCTTGGAAGTTGAGCAACAATACTTGGAGGTTTTATAGACAACAGGCATCTGTGTCATGGCGGCCGCTGGGCCGTCATCCAGCTCATCAGCTCCAGCCGCGCACAGACTAACAGGTGTTAATCAGCGGCTCTTAAAAGCCAGCGTCATGGACAGCTCGGCACGGAGTCGTCTGTCTACCTCGACTGAGTATGAGCCAGAGCTTTGTTCCACAGCCAAGCCAAGAACGCCACGACAAGATCTTCCACGTAAGAAGACTATTTGCTTTTCTATGCCTAATCTTCACCTCTGTGCACAGGTGGACCTCCCAGGCGGCGGACCGGTATCTCCAACGGACAGAGAATTACCCTTTCCCTTCCGGAGCTCCTCCTGGCCTTCACTGATTCAGGAATTCTCTCCACTGCAGCTGCAGGTACTGTCACTCCCTCAGTCACAGGAGTCATTGTCACCACAGTTATGGACTTTATCACTGTCACGGCTACGGGAACAGTCAACGTCACAGCTGTCAGTGCAGTCTTTGCTCTCACCACGAACTCCACCACGGTTAGTGGAGTTATCACCGTCACAGCTTCAAGCACCAGAATCACCACAGCACGCGGACATCGGAGAACAGCTAGATACAGTCAGAGACAACCTCAAGTAAGCTGCACACCTGCACTTGTCCTTTTGTACTGAACAGCCTTAACAGTTTCTGCTTGTGTGTTCTAGGGTTGCCAGGTCGTCTTCTGTATCGCTCAGCTCCGGTGACCAGGCTACGATATCTGCACTCGCACTTGCACTACACTCACTTACACTTGACAATAAAGAATAACTATTTTGTATCTGCCCGTGTCTGTGTCTGTCTCTTGGGTCCTGAAACATGTCAGTACGACTCCGTCACGTTGACCCAACGGACAGCACACAGCCACGCGGACTTAACACCCTTAGTGCCTGGGTAGACATGCTCGTACATCAGCAAACAGTTATTCTTAATCAGCTGTCACAAATTAACGGCCGGCTGGATCACCTGGAGGGACAACAGGTTTTTCCCCCGGTCGCTAGTGCCTCAACCCCTGCAGGTTTAGCACCTACTCAAGCTAACACCACGTTCGTATCTCGCCTCACCCCTGTTCCCACTCCAGCTCGTTTTAGTGGCAAACTCGGAGAGGCTCGGGGATTTATTCTCCAATGTGAGTCAGTTTTTCTCCGAGTCCCGGGGGACTTCACCATTGACTCAAACAAGATAGGATATATCATTAACCTACTGGGAGGTAGAGCCTTAGATTGGGCCTATACTGTAATGGCGAGCCCAGGTTATCCTACATTAACTTACCAGCAGTTTTTGGCGGAGTTTATGTCCGTATTTGATCATTCGGATAGGGGTGCGGTATTGACCGAACGGCTGTTGAGCCTGCAGCAGGGCGCAAGATCAGCTGCTGACTATGCAATAGACTTCCGGGTCCTTGCCGCTGAGATTGGGTGGGGGGAACCGGCACTATGCGGTATTTTCCTCCGCAGTCTCAACGCGGAGTTAAAGGACGAGTTAGCGGCACGGGACAAACCTGATAATTTGGGTGAGCTAATTGCCCTCGCCATAAGCATAGACAGTAGATTAAGGGAACGAGCGGCAGAACAGCGGTCTATCGCCCGTCCTGTAAAACTCCGCCCTCGTTCCACCAGCTTTTCCCCGCTCGCTCTACCGGCATCAGGGGAGCTTTCAGATCAGGAACCCATGGTAATAGGACAATCTAAAGTGTCAGCGGCTGAGAGACAGCGCCGCAGAAATTTAGGCCTTTGTTTTTATTGTGGAAAGGAGTCACATGGAGTTTTTGAGTGCCCGAGTCGGTTAAAAGGGAGGGTCCGTGGATTGCAGTAGGGGGATTCACGGACACGGACCCAGAAAGACCCCTCACGAGTTTTAGAATACCCATTAGACTTATCCACAAACACGCAGAACATTCCATGCTAGCCTTAGTGGATTCAGGAGCTGAGCAAAACTTTGTTTCCAAGGACCTGGCAACCCAGATGGGCCTCAGCTGTCAGCCCCTGGATCCACCTGTCAAGTTGATTACGTTATCTAAGGCATCACTGACCACCATAGCCTATCAGACGGCCCCAGTGTCCGTGATAGTCTCAGGGAATCACAGAGAGGAGATTAGGTTTTTAGTCTTGCCTGTCTCTTCTTTGCCTGTCATCCTGGGTTACCCCTGGCTCCACCTTCATAATCCCACCATCGACTGGCAAGGAGGGAGCATTACAGCATGGAGTACCTTCTGCTTAAGCGCCTGCCTCCAATCGGCGGCATGCGCCCCTTCTGTCAAGGTGCCACCCCCTTCGACGCCAACTCAGGAGCTGTCCAAGGTACCAGAAGTTTACCATGATTTGGGACTAGTGTTCAGCAAGTCACGGGCGTTGTCTTTACCCCCTCACCGGCCGTACGACTGCGCAATAAATCTGAAGGCTGGGGCCCCTCTTCCTGCGAGCCGCCTGTACAGCCTGTCAGCCCCGGAGCGCGAGGCCATGGATACCTATATTAAAGAATCCCTGGCCTCAGGGATCATCCGCCCATCATCCTCGGCCGCGGGGGCCGGCTTTTTCTTTGTTGGAAAGAAGGACGGGTCGTTACGCCCTTGCATGGACTTCAGGGGGCTTAATGAAATCACTATAAAAGATAAATACACTTTGCCTTTGATGAATACTGCCTTTGACTCCCTCCAGGGGGCGAATTGGTTTACTAAGCTTGATCTCCGCAATGCCTATCACCTGGTACGCATCAGAGAGGGGGATGAGTGGAAGACGGCGTTCAGGACCCCAAGCGGCCACTTTGAGTATCTGGTGATGCCGTTTGGGTTGACCAACGCTCCGGCCGTCTTCCAGCGGCTAATTAACGACGTGCTGCGGGATTTCCTTAACTCCTTTGTGTTTGTGTATCTAGATGATATATTGATCTTCTCCCGCACTCTGGAAGAGCACCAGGTGCACGTGCGCAGAGTGTTACAGCGCCTCCTGGAGAATCAACTTTTTGTCAAAGCAGAGAAGTGTGAATTCCACACAAACCAGACCTCTTTCCTTGGGTTCATCATCACCCGGAACCAGGTGCTTCCCGACCCAGCCAAGGTTAAGGCGGTAGTGGATTGGTCCACTCCGTCCTCTAGGAAACAGCTCCAGGGGTTCCTGGGCTTTGCTAATTTTTATCGCCGTTTTGTGCCCAATTTTGGGAACCTGGCTCGCCCTTTGACTGCGCTCACCTCCCCTAAGACCCCGTTTTGCTGGAGTGAGGAAGCAGCCAGGGCGTTTAAGAAATTAAAGGACGAGTTTGCTTCAGCCCGTGTTCTCTCTCAGGTGGACCCGAATCTTCAGTGCTTGGTGGAAGTGGATGCCTCTGATTCAGGGGTGGGAGCGGTACTCTCCCAGCGTTCTCCTGAGGACGGCAAGATTCGGCCATGTGCATATTTCTCCCGTCGCTTGTCACCGGCAGAGAGGAACTACAGCATCGGGGACAGGGAACTGTTAGCAGTGAAGCTCGCCTTGGAGGAGTGGAGACATTAGCTTGAGGGGGCCGCTCAGCCGTTCGTCGTATGGACTGACCACCGCAACCTGGAGTACCTCAGGACAGCGAAACGGCTGAACGCACGTCAGGCTCGTTGGTCTCTCTTCTTCGGCCGCTTCAACTTCTCCATCACCTATCGGCCAGGAAGCAAGAACGGTAAGCCGGATGCCCTTTCACGACAGTTTGACGCACCATCTTCCGAGGATCAGGACGCACCCATCCTACCACCCTCCTGTGTTGTGGGCGCGCTGTCCTGGGGTATCTGTACCAAGGTCCGGAGAGCATTGAAGATGGAACCAAACCCGGGGGGGGGGGGGCAGGCCGCTTATTTGTTCCACGCTCTATTCGGGGTCAGGTGATTGAATGGGGTCACGCCTCCAAGTTGGCTTGTCATCCGGGAGTAGGCCGGACTGTGGACCTGCTCCAGAGGACCTTCTGGTGGCTAGGGCTATGGAAGGACGTGGTGAATTACATCTGGGCTTGCGCTCAGTGCGCCACTGGGAAAACGACATCTTCCCCCCCGGCGGGTCTGTTGCATCCCCTGCCTGTTCCTTCCCGCCCCTGGTCTCATGTGGCCATGGATTTTGTGACTGGTTTGCCCCTTTCTGATTCTTTCACCACTGTCTTGACTATTGTAGACCGTTTTTCGAAGGCGGCCCATTTTGTGCCTCTACGGGGCTTGCCTTTGGTTCAGGAAATGGCGGACCTCCTTGTTCAGCATGTGGTTCGCCTCCATGGTATCCCCGCTGACATAGTGTCAGATCAAGGACCACAGTTTGTCTCTCAGGTATGGAAGGCGTTCTGCGCAGCGTTGGGAGCCACGGCCAGCCTTTCTTCTGGGTACCATCCTCAAAGTAATGGCCAGTGCGAACGGGCTAATCAGGAGCTCGAGGCCGCACTGCGCTGTGTTATCTCCTCCTGTTCTTCCTCTTGGAGTAAACATCTTCCCTGGATTGAGTACGCCCATAATACTACGATCTCTACGGCCACGGGCGTCTCTCCTTTCAAGGCTACTTTTGGATTTGATCCACCATTATTCCTGGAGGAGGAGAAGGAGGTAGCGGTTCCGTCTGTCCAGGCCCAGATTAAGCGCTGCCGGCGAGTTTGGTCCATCGCCAGCCGAGCCCTTTTGAGGACCACTGAACGCAACATCCAGGTGGCCAAACGTCACAGGAGACCTACCCCGGACTACAAGGTGGGTCAGAAGGTTTGGTTATCCACCCGGAATATTGGTGTACCGGCCGAAAAGCATAAACTCACTAAGCGCTTTATTGGCCCCTACACCATCTCACGTATTGTCAACCCTGTGTCTGTGCGCTTGTCTCTCCCCCCTTCCATGCGCATCTGCCCCACTTTTCATGTCTCCCAGGTTAAACCGTACGTTATGGACCCTCTGTGCCCGGCCCCTGCGGCGCCTGCCCCCCCGAGGATGATCGATGGCCATCCAGCCTGGGGCGTGACTGCCATCTTGGACGTGCGCAGGCGGGGCCGTGGTCTTCAGTATTTGGTGGACTGGGAGGGTTTTGGACCGGAGGATCGTTCTTGGATTCGCCCAGCGTTGATCTTGGATAAGCAGCTGATCCGTGATTTCCATCGGGCGAATCCAGGTAAGATTGGGCAGGTGCCTGGAGGCACTGCTAGAGGGGGGAGTACTGTCATGGCGGCCGCTGGGCCGTCATCCAGCTCATCAGCTCCAGCCGCGCACAGACTAACAGGTGTTAATCAGCGGCTCTTAAAAGCCAGCGTCATGGACAGCTCGGCACGGAGTCGTCTGTCTACCTCGACTGAGTATGAGCCAGAGCTTCGTTCCACAGCCAAGCCAAGAACGCCACAACAAGATCTTCCACGTAAGAAGACTATTTGCTTTTCTACCCCTAATCTTCACCCCTGTGCACAGGTGGACCTCCCAGGCGGCGGACCGGTATCTCCAACGGACGGAAAATTACCCTTTCCCTTCCGGAGCTCCTCCTGGCCTTCACTGATTCAGGAATTCTCTCCACTGCAGCTGCAGGTACTGTCACTCCCTCAGTCACAGGAGTCATTGTCACCACAGTTACGGACTTTATCACTGTCACGGCTACGGGAACAGTCAATGTCACAGCTGTCAGTGCAGTCTTTGCTCTCACCACGAACTCCACCACGGTTAGTGGAGTTATCACCGTCACAGCTTCAAGCACCAGAATCACCACAGCACGCGGACATCGGAGAACAGCTAGATACAGTCAGAGACAACCTCAAGTAAGCTGCACACCTGCACTTGTCCTTTTGTGCTGAACAGCCTTAATGGTTTCTGCTTGTGTGTTCTAGGGTTGCCAGGTCGTCTTCTGTATCGCTCAGCTCCGGTGACCAGGCTACGATATCTGCACTCGCACTTGCACTACACTCACTTACACTTGACAATAAAGAATAACTATTTTGTATCTGCCCGTGTCTGTGTCTGTCTCTTGGGTCCTGAAACATGTCAATCTGTCCATGATTGCCATTTGTGTACCAATATACCATGGCTCAGAAATGCTCCTAGAATCCATCCATAAAGTTGCCTTATATCTGCACACACCAAGCAACACAGTGCATGTAGTCAGGAACCATCTCATTGATTATATCAAACATGGGTAAATCTGCAAGAGCAGATTAGCCCTTTTTGCCCAATGTGGGCTTCTCTTCTCTTTCAGCAATTCGTTCCTATTTCTACTGTGGTTTTATGGTTTCTGTCACTTGTCTTTTCATCTGGACAAGGATAAACCCTTGTGTTTCCTTGTTCTTTCTTTGTTTGCATTCCAGGGTGAAGGCAGACTCCACAGCAATATTTGCCATTAAACTGCTTACAATTCTGGAGGAATGGCCTTGCTATTGCATCACACACAGCACAAGGTGTGCACTTTAATGTGTCATAATGACCAATCTTTAGGATGTTGCCACTCAAAACCAGCTTCAGAAAGATTGGCACACTCCTTAACAAATGGTTTAAAGAAGTAGGACATGTCTGGCTTTTTGGATCCAAACCATAAAGCACATAAAAGTACACATTTGTCTCTACAGTTGTCATGAGCCCTCCCGTGTGCTTTTCCACAGCACACGGCGAGGGGTGAAAATGATGAGGATTTACATGCAGGGTTACACCACAACACATTTATTCAAATAAAGACAGACAGTTCCAAAAAAGATGAAGACGTACAAAAATACAAAGAACACTTACAGTGGGCGTTCGGGGGCCAGCATCACCTCGCAAATGCATGAGGAGAAGCAGTTAACCACAGTTGCACCCCAGAGCCAACATTGCTCGAAGAACGCAGAAGAACCACGGCTAAAGTGGAGTGGCTAATACTTCGTGGCACACAGTTCACACTCAACTATGTACATCAGTAGACAATACATTCAATGACCCAGCAATGCGTGATTCGCAAAAGGCTGCTTAAGTACATGCATTGCTGGTGATGGTGAGATTGCCAGCACCTTGGTGAGGAGCGGGGAGATGGCATACTGGAATGGGAACAGCTAATGGTAATGAGAGAGGGGGCGTGGTCGGACCGGCAGCTGTCAGTCAGTAATCACACAAGAGTGAGCCAAAGAGAACTCACTCACAGCTGCCAGCCAGAGAGCAGTGGCTATGGTTAAGGAAGCACACAGAAATGCATACTAAACATACATACAAAGCGGCACCTAAACCCACAGAGGGGTCAGGACCGAGTCGGGGGAAACCAAGCCGGCTCGACTCCTGACAGCTGTCAGGGGGTATCTCATTAACACAACATAGTATTGGCCAAAGACTGAATTGAGAGGACTGAAAGACTGGTACACCACCACTATTGAATGTAAGCAACAAGAAATCCTCTTCAGTGTTTAATTTTAAGGTCTGATATAAAGTGCCATCACATATGTCTTTGATAATATGCCCACTACTGCCACTGGCTTAAAAACAGAGATCATGCATACCCTGGTTCTCAAGAATATCTTTCAGCTGATCCTTTAATGGAATGGTAATAAAGAAATGCTCTTCTTGTAAACTGGCCTCGACTGTTGTAGATCAGAATCAGAATCAGAATCAGCTTTATTGGCCAAGTATGCACAACACATACAAGGAATTTGACTTTGGCTAAAAACTTGCTCTCGTTGTTCAGGTGAAGGATTTAAATAAGGATTCAATGACAAACAGAGTATGTACAGTAAATTACAGTCTGTCCACGTTTCTATAAAAGGATGCAAATATATACAGGAATATATGCAGTTATTTACTCGGACTAACCACACTTTGCAGAAATATATGAAAAAATATACAATCACACAGTATTTCAATGTGGACTCAGATTCAGTGATATAATGTGAATGAAGTAAAAAGCAGTGTGAGAGTTATGTGCAATGTAATAATGGATGAAAAGTCATGAGTACAGCAACAGGTAGGACTAGGTGAATGTTAGGAGTTCATCAGAGTGATGGCTTGAGGAAAGAAACTGTTCCTGTGACGGGTGGTTTTGACCTTCAGTGATCTGTAACGACGACCAGAAGATAGAAGTTCAAACAGTTTGTGGCCGGGGTGTGATGGGTCAGCACAGATGTTTCCCGCCCGTTTCCTGGTTATGGACCGATATAAGTTCTCAATGGAGGGTAGGTCGGTACCAATGATCCTCTCCGCAGACTTAATGATCCGCTGCAGTCTGGTCTTGTCCTGTTTAGTGGCAGATCCAAACCAGACAGTGATGGAAAAGCAGAGGACAGATTGGATGATGGCGGTGTAGAAGACAACCAGCAGCTCCTGAGGCAAATCAAACTTCTTGAGCTGACGCAGAAAAAACAACCTCTGCTGGGCCTTTTTCCGGACAGTGTCAATATGGGAGGACCACTTCAGGTTCCGGGAGATTGTGGTACCCAGAAACTTGAAGGAGTCCACAGTGGACACTGTGCTGTTGAGGATGGTGAGTGGGGGGAATGAAGGGGGGTGTCGCCTGAAATCCACAGTCATCTCCACCGTTTTGGCTGGGTTAAGTTCAAGATGGTTCTGGCTGCACCAGAGGATCAGCTGCTCCACCTCCCGCCTGTATGCAGACTCATCATCATCCCGGATCAAACCGATGACTGTGGTGTCGTCCGCAAACTTCAGGAGCTTCACCGAAGGGTCCTCTGAGGTGCAGTCGTTGGAGTAGAGGGAGAAGAGCAGTGGGGAAAGGACACATCCTTGGGGGGCGCCAGTACTAATTTTTCGGGAGCTGGATGTAAATCTCCCTAGCTTCACCTGTTGCCACCTGTCAGTCAGAAAGCTGGAGATCCACTGGCAGGTGGAGGGGGGCACCTTGAGCTGGAGGAGTTTCTGATGAAGAATGCCTGGGATGATGGTGTTGAACGCTGAGCTGAAGTCGACAAACAGGATCCTGGCGTACGTCCCTGGGGAGTCGAGGTGTTGCAGGATGTAATGTAGTCCCATATTCACTGCATCATCCACTGACCTGTTTGACCGGTAGGCAAACTGCAGTGGGTCCATCAGGGGGCCTGTGATGACCTTCAGGTGGTTCAGCACCAATCTCTCCAAGGATTTCATGACCACAGAGGTCAGGGCAACAGGTCTGTAGTCGTTTAATCCTGTAATAGAGGGTTTCTTGGGAACTGGAATGATGATGGAGCGTTTGAAGCAGGAAGGCACTTCACGCAGCTCCAGTGATCTGTTAAAGATCCGGGTGAAGATGGGGGCCAACTCGTTGGAGCAGACTCTCAGGCAGGACGGAGACACACCATCAGGTCCTGCAGCCTTCTTGATCTTTTGTCTCTGAAAGACCCGGCGCACCTCCTCTTCACAGATCATTAGTGCTGGTGGGAGGTCAGAGTGGAGGAGGGATGGAGTTCCTGGGGCTGCAGATAATCCTTTTGTGTGGGTGGGAGGTGAGAACTGTAGGTTCTTTTCAAACCTGCAGTAAAAGCTGTTTAGGTCATTAGCCAGCTGGAGGTTTTCCGCAGGGTGGGGGGATGGTCTCCTGTAGTTGGTGATATTCCGTAGGCCTCTCCAGACAGAAGCAGAGTTGTTAGCTGAGAAGTTTTTTTGTAACTTCACACTGTAGCTCCTCTTAGCAAGCCTGATCTCCTTCGTCAGCATGTTTCTGGCCCGCTTGTACAGAGTCCAGTCACCAGTCCTGTAGGCCTCCTCCTTGGTCTGACGTAGCTGCTTCAGTTTAGGAATGAACCAGGGTTTATTGTTGTTGTATATGCAGAAGGTCTTGGTCTGCACACACATGTCCTCGCAGAAACAGGTGTATGATGTCACAGTGTCAGTGAGTTCATTTAAGTTAATGGCTGCAGCTTCAAAAAAAACTCCAATCTGTGCAGTCAAAGCAGGCTTGTAACTTCAGCTTTGATTCCTCAGTCCATTTCTTCACAGTCCTTACAACAGGCTTGGAAGTTTTTAGTTTCTGTCTGTATGTTGGAATAAGATGGAGCAGGCAGTGGTCAGAAAAACCCAGAGCTGCACGGGGGACGGCATGATAGGCGTTTCTTAAAACTGTGTAACAGTGGTCAAGTGTATTTGTGTCCCTGGTGGGACATTTAATATGCTGTCTGTATTTAGGAAGCTCATTTGTGAGATTAGCTCTATTGAAATCACCCAGAATGATAAGCAGAGAGTCTGGATGTTTTTCCTCCACCTCTGCTATCTGGTCAGCGAGGTGCTGCAGTGCCTCCGTTGTACAAGCAGCAGGCGAGATATAAATTCCGACCAGAATAAATGAGGAGAACTCTCGCGGTGAATAAAAGGGTTTACAGTTTATGAACAGTGACTCTAGGTTAGGGCTACAAAACTTCTTCAACACTGTGACATCAGTACACCAACCTTCGTTTATGTAGAAGCAGATTCCACCACCCTTAGTCTTTCCAGAAAATTCTCGGCTGCGATCAGCGCGAAACAGTTGAAATCCGTCCAGACGCACCGCGCTGTCCGGGATGTGTTCACTCAGCCAGGACTCCGTGAAACAAAGGGCGCCAGATCTGCTAAAATCCCGGTTTTTGTGAGTCAGGAGCAGCAGTTCATCCATTTTGTTCGCCAAACTGCGGATATTTGCCAGATGGATCGATGGGAGCGGCGTGCGAAATCCTCGTTTCTTCAGCCTGACTAACGCACCGGCACGTTTACCACGCCGCCTTCGTTTCCGGCCAGCGCCAATAGCCGCTGCTCCCACAGCTAAGATGGACTGAAAAAACTTCAGATCAGCAGCAGTAACTGGCGGAGAAGTTGCATTGGGAGGTAGTCTGAGTGAAAGTAGTTCCTCCCTTGAATAGGTGATTCGGACAGAAGAGCAGAAGTCCAAAAAAACACACAAAATTATCAAAAACATCAGAGAGCAGAAGCCAGTGGCTGCCATCCGCGGCGCCATCTTGGATTTTTGATGACAGATGAGGAACATGACAGACATTTAAGGGTTTCTTCTTGAGACTGAAGATCCAATGTACTTATTACAAACTCTGCAGTAATGATGCCGTTCATTCTGATCTGCAATGCCAGCTAATGGTTTCTCAAAAAAAAAAAAAAATGCTTGCTTGTTGGAACTGCACTACTCCCAGCAGAATGGAACTTCAGCAGTTTCAGCAGGCCATCAATCAATACACCTGTAGTGTTGTGTCTTAGTGCAAAGGAGAGAATCGAGATGATGTTTTGCTCTTCCGTTAGCCCATGGGAGCTGACGTCATCTACTTCTTAAGGGATATTGTCCTAAAATGATTAAAAAAGAAAGCCTGTATTAAAAAGTGGGTTTCACTTGCTTTTACTCATAACTGAGTTTTGGTCAATTGTATAAGCATCCATCCATCCATCCATCTTCTACCACTTTTCCGGAGGTCCGGGTCGCGGAGGCAGCAGTTCAAGCAGAGAAGCCCAGACTTCCCTCTCCCCAGCTGTCACGCCGCGCCATTCATCAGCGGCGCCACCTGCTCACACATCTGATCCTCATCAGCGGCGAGGGATAAAAGCCGCCTCGCCCGGAGGCTCGGCCTGAAGCCATCAGACTTCGTTCCCTCACCGTCGTGAGCATTCCTTTCTTCAGCATCACTATTCTGGGTAAGAACCCTTACCTCCTTTTCCAGTCTGCTCCCCTGTGCACAGGTGGATTCCCCGGCGGCGGACGTCTCGGTTCCATCGCCCATCCTTCGCTGCTGCACGGAGCTCTCCAGGTGGCTGTCTCCCGGGCTACGTTCCCCTTGCTGTGCCAGCTATCCTGACAACTCAAGTAAGATCTTCTCTTGCCATAGTTCATCCTGTGTTGGTGTATGCCCGTCACCCTCTCCCTGTGCTCTCTCCATAGGGTTGCTCGGCCGAACGGTCATCTGCCTCTGTGCCTGAAGCAGACGCCACCACCAACACATCTGCATCCCGCAGACACACACTCATACACTCCTGCTGTAAATAAACTCTTTGAACTACTCTAAGCCTGTGTGTGCGCGTCTCCTGAGCCGTGCGTTATGTCAGTACGGCTTCAGCAGAGCGGCTCGGCGGACGGCGGGCTCGCACACCAGCTTACCACTCTCGAGGCTAGAGTGGATCAAATTGCTTATCAACAGCAGGTCATCCTGAATCAATTGGTAATTATCACTGGCCGATTGGACCGCCTGGACCCCCAGCAGCCGTTCCCCCCGGCTCCTCAGGGTGGCGCAGCTCCTGCTGTTCCGGTGGCCGTCCAGCCAGCTCCAGTGGCACCGGCCCGACTCACACCAATTCCGACCCCCGCCCGCTTTAGCGGAAAGCTCGGCGGAGCGCGGGGGTTTGTGATGCAGTGCGAGTCCGTGTTTGACCGTGTGCCCGGAGACTTTCCCTCAGATCACAGCCGAATCGGCTACATAGGGAACCTCCTGGAGGGGCGCGCTTTAACTTGGGCCCACGCTATTATGGCGAGACCCAGTTATGCCACCCTCACCTATGCCGAGTTCGTGAGGCGCTTCCTGGAGGTGTTTGATCACTCCCGTTCCGAGGCGGTCCAGGTCGATCGGCTTCTCGCTCTCCAGCAGGGAAACCGGTCGGCCGCGGATTATGCCATCGAATACCGGGTAGCGGCGGAGGAACTGGGCTGGGAGGAGCGCTCCCTCTGCGGCCTGTTTCTCCGCAGCCTCAATAGTGATCTGAGGGATGAACTGGCTGGACGGGATATCCCCGGAACGTTAGCGGAGCTAACCTCATTGGCAATCAGCTTGGACAACAGGCTGCGCGAGCGCTCCTCAGGACGGAAGCCGTCTGCTTCTCGCCCTCGAGGAGTCCCGCTACGCCTGCCCCAAGCTCGCCCCCTGGCGACGCCGCCACCATCGTGCCCCGAGGAGTCGGAGCCGATGGTGACAGGCTGGGCAAAGCTCTCCCCGGCAGAGAGACAGCGCCGCCGTGAGTTGGGTCTCTGCATGTATTGCGGAGACAGTCAACACACGGTAGAGCTTTGCCCACAAAAGCCAAATGGCGGGGTCCGCGAGTCACTGTAGGGGGCCTCGCGGACGTCAATCGGCAAAGTCCCCTCACTCAATTAAAGCTGCCCATCCGTTTTTGCCACAACCCCACTGGGCACCTCACCCACGCACTGGTGGATTCGGGCGCAGAGGGCAGCTTCATTTCACAAGGCCTGGCAACCCGATTGGACATCCGCTGTCAGGCACTCAAACACCCCATCTCCCTGGTCCATCTCTCCCGTGCCTCCCTGGGGAGGGTTACCCATCAAACCATTCCTGTCCCAGTCATCATCTCGGGGAACCACTGGGAGGAGATGGTTTTCTACGTCCTGCCCAACTCTGTGTCGCCCGTCATCCTGGGGTATCCCTGGCTACGCCTCCACAATCCTGTCCTGGACTGGAGGTCAGCTGGGGTGTCGGCGTGGAGTACCTTCTGCATGGGCACCTGCCTTCAGTCCGCTGCCTGCTCCCCGTCCGCGGCTCCTCCTGTGGCGGATACAGCACCCCCGGACCTGTCACTGGTGCCCCCAGATTTTCACGACCTGGGTATGGTATTCAGCAAGTCGAAAGCTATGTCTCTTCCCCCGCATCGACCATATGACTGTGCCATCAATCTCCGCCAGGGGGCCCCCCTGCCATCTGGTCGGCTCTACAGCCTGTCAGCGCCGGAGAAGGAGACTATGAATACGTACCTGAAGGAATCACTGAGCGCTGGGATTATCCACCCATCGTCATCACCCGTGGGGGCGGGGTTTTTCTTTGTAGGGAAGAAGGACGGTTCCCTCCGTCCCTGTATTGACTACCGAGCACTTAATGACATCACTGAGAGGGACCGTTACACCCTGCCCCTCATGGACACTGCCTTCCACTCCCTCCAGGGGGCGACCTGGTTTACCAAGCTGGATCTCCGCAGCGCTTACCACCTCGTCCGGATCCGGGAGGGAGATGAATGGAAAACAGCCTTCCGTACCCCGAACGGCCACTTTGAGTACCTCGTCATGCCGTTCGGGCTGACCAACGCTCCTGCCGTCTTTCAGCGCCTCATCAATGACGTCCTCCGGGATTTGATCGGCCTCTTCGTGTTCGTCTACCTGGACGACATTCTGATCTTCTCTAAGTCCAGAGACGAGCACCAGGTCCATGTGAGGCGGGTCCTCCAAAGACTGTTGGAGAATCGTCTGTACGTGAAGGCTGAGAAGTGCGAGTTTTACGCTAGGACCACATCCTTCCTGGGATTCATCATCGCCCAAGACCAGGTGCTCCCGGACCCAGAGAAGGTGAAGGCGGTGGTGGAGTGGCCTACTCCCGCATCCCGGAAGCAGGTGCAACAGTTTGTTGGTTTCGCCAATTTTTACCGCCGTTTTGTCCCGAATTTCAGCTGGATCGTCGAACCACTGACCCGCCTCACGTCCCCGAAGGTCCCGTTCCGGTGGACCGAAGAGGTCGATGCTGCCTTTAAGGCGCTGAAGGCGGAGTTCTCCTCCTCCCGGGTCCTTCGCCAGGTCGACCCCGCGCTGCAGTGCATTGTGGAGGTGGACGCATCGGACACGGGAGTGGGAGCAGTGTTATCCCAGCAATCACCGGACGATGGCGCCAAGCGACCGTGCGCCTTCTTCTCCCGGCGCCTGTCCCCGGCGGAGAGGAACTATGATGTGGGGGACAGAGAGCTCCTGGCCATTAAACTCGCCCTACAGGAGTGGCGCCACTGGCTAGAGGGGGCGGACCTGCCGTTTGTGGTCCTGACGGACCATAAGAATTTAGAGTACCTACGATCTGCCAAGCGCCTGAATGCCCGCCAGGCGCGCTGGTCTCTGTTCTTCGCCAGGTTCCGGTTCTCTATCACCTTCAGGCCAGGCTCCAAGAACGGCCTGCCTGACGCCCTCTCTAGACAGTTCACCCCCGTGGAGGCTGAGGAGACGCCCCACACTATCCTGCCCAGGTCGTGCGTCGTGGGAGCTATCTCTTGGGACATTGTGGACAAGATCCGGAAGGCACAGGAGGTGGAACCTGATCCTGGCGGCGGACCGGAGGGAAGACTGTTCGTTCCGTCTGCGGTCCGAGGAGAGGTCATCCACTGGCTCCACACCTCCCGGCTCACCTGTCATCCCGGCACCTCTCGGATGATCAGCCTCCTCCAACGGTCCTTTTGGTGGCCGGGCCTGCGGAGGGATGCAGCCCGCTACGCCCGGGCTTGTCCAATTTGTGCTACCAGCAAATCGGGAAACGCCCCTCCAGCAGGTCTGCTCCAGCCCCTGCCCGTCCCTGGCAGGCCATGGTCGCACATCGCACTGGATTTCGTCACCGGGCTCCCAGTCTCCAACTCATTCGACACCATCCTGACCATCGTGGACCGTTTCTCCAAGGCGGCACACTTCGTCCCCCTGCGAGGTCTCCCTACCACCCTGGAGACGGCGGGCTTCCTCGTCCAACACGTGGTCAGGCTGCATGGGATCCCGGTGGACGTGGTCTCGGACCGGGGCCCCCAATTTTCATCCGAGGTTTGGAAATCCTTTTGCAACGCCATCGGAGCCAAGGTGAGCCTCTCCTCCGGCCATCACCCCCAGTCTAACGGGCAGTGTGAGAGGACCAATCAGGAGCTGGAGGCTGCGCTCCGCTATGTTGCAAGATCCAAGCCGACATCATGGAGCAACCATCTGGCCTGGGTGGAGTACGCCCACAACACCGCCCGCTCTTCTGCAACGGGGATGTCCCCCTTCAAGGCGTCCCTGGGTTATGACCCCCCGCTGCTTCCAGCGCAGGAGGGCGAGGTAACTGTTCCGTCAGTTAGGGCGCACGTGAGGCAGTTCCGCTCCACCTGGGCCGCCGCGCGTCATGCGCTTTTACGCACAGCGGAGCGCAACAAGACACTGGCGGACCGGTGCAGAAGACCTGCCCCGGCGTACAGAGTTGGGCAACTTGTCTACGTTTCCACCCAGGACGTCACCCTAAAAGGCAAGAGGAGAAAGCTGGCACAGCGCTTCATGGGTCCCTTCCCCATCACCCGGATCATCAACCCGGTGGCTGTGCGCGTGGCTATTCCCCCCTCCCTCCGCATCCATCCCACTTTCCACGTATCAAAGGTGAAGCTGGCAGTCACCGACCCCCTTTGCCCTCCTCCTGCAGCGCAACCCGCACCCCGGATGATTGGTGGCCATCCGGCCTGGTCCGTCTCCTCCATCCTGGACTCCCGGCGCCGGGGTCGTGGGTTGCAATACTTGGTGGACTGGGAGGGCTATGGGCCCGAGCATCGACAATGGGTGCCCCCGTCGTTTGTGTTGGACCCATCGCTCGTCGCGGACTTCCACCGAGCGCACCCGGATAAGCCATCGCCAGGAGGCGCTGCTAGAGGGGGGAGTACTGTCACGCCGCGCCATTCATCAGCGGCGCCACCTGCTCACACACCTGATCCTCATCAGCGGCGAGGGATAAAAGCCGCCTCGCCCGGAGGCTCGGCCTGAAGCCGTCAGACTTCGTTCCCTCACCGTCGTGAGCATTCCTTTCTTCAGCATCACTATTCTGGGTAAGAACCCTTACCTCCTTTTCCAGTCTGCTCCCCTGTGCACAGGTGGATTCCCCGGCGGCGGACGTCTCGGTTCCATCGCCCATCCTTCGCTGCTGCACGGAGCTCTCCAGGTGGCTGTCTCCCGGGCTACGTTCCCCTTGCTGTGCCAGCTATCCTGACAACTCAAGTAAGATCTTCTCTTGCCATAGTTCATCCTGTGTTGGTGTATGCCCGTCACCCTCTCCCTGTGCTCTCTCCATAGGGTTGCTCGGCCGAACGGTCATCTGCCTCTGTGCCTGAAGCAGACGCCACCACCAACACATCTGCATCCCGCAGACACACACTCATACACTCCTGCTGTAAATAAACTCTTTGAACTACTCTAAGCCTGTGTGTGCGCGTCTCCTGAGCCGTGCGTTATGTCACCAGCCACCTGCTCCAGCTCTTCAGAGGGGATACCAAGGCGTTCCCAGACCAGCTGGGAGACATAGTCTCTCCACCGAGTCCTGGGTCTGCCCCGGGGTCTCCTCCCAGTGGGACGTGCCTGAAACACCTCAAGTGGGAGGCGTCCAGGAGGCATTCTAATCAGATGCCCATACCACCTCAACTGACTCCTTTCAATGTGGAGGAGCAGCGGTTCTACTCTGAGCCTCTCCCGGATGACTGAGCTCCTCACCCTATCTCTGAGGGTGAGTCCAGCAATCCTATGGAGAAAGCTCATTTCAGCCGCTTCTATCTGCGATCTCGTTCTTTCGGTCACTACCCAAAGCTCGTGACCATAGGTGAGAGTAGGAACGTAGATTGACTGGTAAATCGACAGCTTTGCCTTAGAACTAAGCTCCCTCTTCACCACAACAGACTGGTACAACGTCCGCATCACTGCAGATGCTGCTCCAATCCATCTGTCGATCTCTCGCTCCATTTTCCCCTCACTCGTGAACAAGACCCCAAGATACTTAAACTCCTCCACTTGGGGCAGGAGCCTGTCCCCAACCCGGAGAGGACAATCCACCTTTTTCCGGCTGAGGACCATGGACTCGGACTTGGAGGTGCTGATTCTCATCCCAGCCGCTTCACACTCAGCGGCAAACCATCCCAGCAAGAGCTGTAGGTCATTGCTGGATGAAGCCAACAGGACAACATCATCTGCAAACAACAGAGATGAGATCCTGTGGTCACCAAGCATGACACCCTCCATTCCCTGGCTGCGCCTAGAAATCCTGTCCATAAAAATTATGAACAGGATCGATGACAAAGGGCAGCCCTGGCGGAGTCCAGCTCTCACTGGGAATGACTCCGACCGAGTGTTGGCAATACGAACCAAACTCTCACAACGGTCATACAGAGACCGAATAGCTCGTAACAACAAGCCCGATACCCCATACTCCCAAAGCACCCCCCACAAAAATCCATGAGGGACGCGGTCAAATGCCTTCTCCAAGTCCACAAAAGACATGTAAACTGGTTGGGCAAACTCCCACGAACCCTCAAGAATTCTCGAGAGGGTAAAGAGCTGGTCCGATGTGCCACGGCCAGGACGAAAACCACATTGCTCCTCCTGAATCCGAGGTTCGACCAACGGCCGGACTCTCCTCTCCAGTACCTTGGCATAGACCTTCCCAGGGAGGCTGAGGAGTGTGATCCCTCTAAAGTTGAAGCACACCCTCCGGTCCCCTTTTTTGAAGAGAGGAACCACCACCCCGGTTTGCCATGCCAAAGGCACTGCCCCCAGCCTCCACGCAATGTTGCAGAGGCGTGTCAACCATGACAACCCAACAACACGGTGGGCTGCACGGTGGCGCAGTGGTGTAGCACTGTGGCAGCACAGTTTTACCCTCGGCCGGGGGACCGCGGGGATCATGAGATCGTGGGTTCGATCCCAGCCCCCGACCAACAGTGAGCTGTGTGGAGTTTGCATGTTCTCCTTGTGTTGCGCGGGTTTACTCCGGGATTTCTCCGGTTTCCTCCCGCACACCAAAAACATGTAGGTTTAGGGCGCTCGCGCACACAGCAACCAGCAGCCGGTGGCTTGTCACCAGACTGCAAACCAAGTCTACCTACGGGTACAAATAAGTAACAAAAAAAACAAAAAACAAAAAAAAAAAAAAACATCCAGGGCCTTGAGGTACTCAGGGCGAATCTCGTCCACCCCCGGGGCCCGGCCACCAAGGAGATTTTTAACCACCTTGGCGACCTCAGCCCCTGTGATAGGCGAGTCATCCCCCTCGTCCCCAAACCCTGCTTCCTCTGTGGAAGGCGTATCAGTGGGATTGAGGAGATCCTCGAAGTATTCCTTCCACCGCCCGACGATATCCCCAGTTGAAGTCAACAGTGTCCCATCCGCACCATACACAGTGTGGACGGGGAGCTGCTTTCCCCTCCTGAGCTGCCGAACAGTTTGCCAGAATCTCTTTGAAGCCGACTGAAAGTCTTGTTCCATGGCCTCACCGAACTCCTCCCATACCCGGGTTTTTGCTTCAGCAACCACCCGAGCTGCACTCCGCTTGGCCTGCCAGTACACCTCAGCTGCTTCGGGAGTCCCACAAGCCAACCAAGCTTGATAGGACTCCTTCTTCAGCTTAATGGCCCCCCTCACCACTGGTGTCCACCACTTGGTTCGGGGGTTGCCACCACGAGATGCACCGACCACCTTGCGGCTGCAGCTCTGGGCCGCCGCTTCAACAACAGAGGTGGAGAACATGGCCCATTCAGACTCCATGTCTCCAGACTTCCTCGGAATGTGGTTGAAGTTCTTCCGGAGGTGGGAGTTGAAGACCTCCCGGACAGGGGCCTCAGCCAGACGCTCCCAGCACACCCTCACTATACGTTTGGGTCTACCAGGTCTGAATAGCTTCCTCCCCTGCCATCGGATCCAACTCACCACCAGGTGGTGATCAGTTGACAGCTCTGCACCTCTCTTTACTCGGGTGTCCAAGACATACGGTCGCAGGTCTGATGATACGATAACAAAATCGATCATCGACCTGCGACCTAGGGTGTCCTGGTGCCAGGTGCACATATGGACACCCTTATGCTTGAACATGGTGTTCGTTATGGACAGACTGTGGTTAGCACAGAAGTCCAATAACTGAACACCACTCGGGTTCAGATCGGGCAGGCCGTTCCTCCCAATCACCCCCCTCCAGGTTTCATTGTCATTGCCCACGTGCGCATTGAAGTCCCCCAGTAGGACAATAGAGTCTCCAGGAGGAGCACCCTCCAGCACTCCAGTCACAGACTCCAAAAAGGGTGGGTACTCTGAAACATCATTTGGTGCATAGGCACAAATGATGGTCAGGACCCGTTTCCCAACCCGAAGGCGCAGGGAAGCAACCCTTTCGTCCACCGGGGAAAACTCCAATATAGAGGCAGCAAGGTGGGGCAATACAAGAATACCCACCCCTGCTCGTCGCCTCTCGCCCGGGGCAACTCCAGAAAAGGCCAAGCTCCAGCCCCTCTCCAGGAGACTGGTTCCGGAACCGGAGCTGTGTGTTGAGGTGAGGCCGACTATATCTAGCCGGTATCGCTCAACCTCGTACACCAGCTCAGGCTCCTTCCCCACCAGAGAGGTGACATTCCACGTACCAAAAGCCAGTTTAGAAAGCTTGGGATCAGTCCGCCAAGGTCTCCGCCTTTGACCGCCACCTAATCCACATAGCACCGGACCCCCATGATCCCTCCTGCAGGTGGTGAACCCACTGGAGGGCGGACCCATATAACTCCTTCGGGCTGAGCCCGGCCGGGTCCCACGGGTGGAAACCCGGCCACCAGACGCTAGCCTTCGAGCCCCTCCCCCAGGCCTGGCTCCAGGGTGGGGCCCCGGTAACCCCATACCGGGCGGGATACACTGAATCCTTGATATACAATTTATCATGAGAGTCTGTTGGATCGTTCTTAGTCTGGCCCTTCACCCAGGACCAGTTTGTCTTGGGAGACCCTATCAGAGGCAAATTGCCCACGGACAACATAGCTCCTGGGATCACTGGGGCACGCAAACCCCCCCACCACGATAAGGTGACGATCCATGAGGAGCAATTGTATAAGTGTCTAAAATAAACAAAAGCCACTACACATAAACAACAACAAAAAAAATCAGGATGGACAGAAAATATGCACTCCAATGAACTGCAAAAAAGGCATGTTATGGTGATGCATATTGGTGATATAGCAATGTATATTGTGGTTGTGTCAGCAGACAGCGTCTCAGTCACTAGGCAGTGGTGTCATGACTCGCCGCTGATCAGCGGCACCAGCTGCGCGCACACCTGCTTCTCGTCAGCGGCAAGGTATTTAATCCACTCTGCCCTGGGCTTCGGCCTGAAGCCGTCTCTCTACTTCGGCATTGCTTGCTACAACGGTACTCTCGCCTACAAGCAAGACAATCTGGGTAAGCTCCCCTTACCTCCTTTCCTCCAGCCTTCTCCCCTGTGCACAGGTGGATTCCCCGGCGGCGGACTTCCTCATCTCGCCGCTGCTTCCGCGCTGCTGCTACAGGCACTCCAGGTCACTGTCTCCCGGGCTCCGCCCTTGTCGACGCCAGCCACCTGTCCTAACCAAGTAAGCCACAAGACTGTAATTACCTTCTGTGTTGGTGTGGTGCCCGTTACCCTTCTCCCTCTGCTTCCTCCCATAGGGTTGTCCAGCTGAACGGCTTCCTGCCCCCGTGCCTGACGTAGACGCCACCACCAACACATCCTTATTCTACAGACACGCAGTCACACATTCCTGTTGTTAATAAAGCTATTAAATCTACCCTGAGCCTGCGTGTGTGTCTCCTGAGCCGTGCATTATGTCAGTATGGCTTCAGCAGAGCGGCTCGGCAGACAGCGGGCTCGCACGCCATCTTTCCACCCTCGAGGCTCGGGTGGATCTAATAGCCCACCAACAACAGGTGATATTAAACCAATTGTCAGTGATAACTAACCGATTAGACCGCTTGGACCCCCAGCAGCCGTTCCCCTCGGCTCGTCTGGGTGGCGCAGCCTCCGCTGCTCCGGCGGCTGTCCAGCCTGCTCCGGGTGCGCCGGCACGGCTCACACCAATCCCCACTCCTGCTCGCTTTAGCGGCAAGCTTGGTGGAGCTCAGGGTTTTATCATGCAGTGTGAGTCCGTGTTCCATCGCGTTCCCGGAGACTTCCCCTCAGACCACAGTAGGACTGGCTATGTAGGTAACCTCCTGGAGGGTCAAGCACTTACCTGGGCTTATGCCATCATGGTGAGGCCCAGCTACGCCACCCTCACCTATGGCCAGTTCGTGCGACAACTCCTGGAAGTGTTCGATCACTCGCGTTTGGACAGTGTCCAGGTCGACTGCCTTCTCGGCCTCCAACAGGGGAGCCGATCGGCGGCCGAATACGCAATCGACTTCGGGGTTACCGCGGAGGAAGTTGGCTGGGAAGAGCGTGCGCTCTGCGGCATCTTCCTCCGCAGCCTTAACTCTGGTCTGAGGGATTAGCTGGCCGCCCGGGATGTCCCGGAGACTCTAGCGGAGCTGATCTCCCTTGCCATTAGCTTGGATAACAGGCTGCGCGAGCGCGCCTCAGAGCGGAAGTACTCTTCTCGCTCGCGGGGCGCCTCAGCGCGCCTGCCCCAAGCTCGCCACCTGGCGTTGCCGCCGCCGGAGGTCTCCGAGGAGTCGGAGCCAATGGTGACGGGCCGGACAAAGCTCCCCCTGGCGGAGAAACAACGCCGCCGTGAACTGGGCCTTTGCATGTATTGCGGGGGCAGCCAGCACACGGTGGAGCATTGTCCGGAGAAGCCAAATGAGGAGGTCCGCGAGTCATTGTAGGGGGCCTCGTGGACGCTAATCGGTTAAATCCCCTCACACATTTGACGCTGCCTATCCGTTTTTGTCACAATCTCACAGGGCACCTCACGCATGCACTGGTGGATTCAGGCGCGGTGGGTAGCTTTATTTCACAGAGCCTGGCAACCCGATTGGGCATCCGTTGTCACCCCCTCGATCCTCCTCTCGCCCTAGTTAATCTCTCCCGTGTCTCACTGGGAAAAGTGACCCACCGGATATCCCCAATTCTGGTAATCATCTCTGGAAACCACCGGGAGGATATCTCCTTCTACGTCCTGCCCACCTCGGTTTCACCTGTCATTCTCAGATACCCTTGGCTCCGCCCCCACAACCCCGTCCTGGACTGGAAGACCAGTAAAGTGTCTGCTTGGAGCACCTTTTGTATGGGCACCTGTCTCCAATCCGCTGCCTGCGCCCCGTCCTCGCCCCCCACAGCTAAGGACACCGCGCCCCCGGATCTCACCCTGGTGCCCTCAGAGTTCCACGACCTGGGTGCGGTCTTCAGCAAGTCCAAGGCGATGTCTCTTCCTCCTCACTGGCCCTACGACTGTGCCATCAACATCCGCCAGGGGGCGCCCCTACCCTCGGGACGTCTCTACAGCCTGTCAGCGCCGGAGAAGGAGGCCATGAACACCTACTTGAAGGAGTCGCTCAGCGCTGGGATTATCCGACCATCTTCCTCACCATTAGGCGCAGGGTTCTTCTTCGTGGGAAAGAAGGACGGCTCCCTTCGTCCTTGCATAGATTACCGAGCTCTCAATGACATCACGGAGAAGGACCGTTACACCCTGCCCCTCATGGACACCGCCTTCCACTCCCTCCAGGGGGCGACCTGGTTTACCAAGCTGGATCTCCGCAGCGCTTACCACCTCGTCCGGATCCGGGAGGGAGATGAATGGAAGACAGCCTTCCGTACCCCTAACGGTCATTTTGAATATCTTGTTATGCCGTTTGGGTTGACCAATGCTCCAGCCATCTTCCAGCGCCTCATTAATGATGTCCTCCGGGATTTCATCGGCCTGTTCGTGTTCGTTTACCTGGACGATATCCTCACCTTCTCCAGGTCCAGGGATGAGCACCAGGTCCACGTGAGGCGGGTCTTGCAGAGGCTGTTGGAGAATCGACTATATGTCAAGGTGGAGAAGTGTGAGTTCTACGCCAAGACTACTTCCTTCCTGGGGTTCGTCATCTCCCATGACCAGGTGCTCCCGGACCCAGTGAAGATTAAAGCGGTGGTGGATTGGCCCACACCAACCTCTAGGAAACAGGTTCAGCAGTTCGTCGGGTTCGCCAATTTCTACCGCCGCTTTGTCCCAAACTTTGGAGCCATCGTCGGTCCTCTGACCCGCCTCACCTCCCCTAAGACCCTGTTCCGGTGGACTGAAGAGGCCGCAACGGCCTTCCAGGCGCTGAAGACGGAGTTTTCCTCCTCCCGGGTCCTCAGCCAGGTCGATCCCGCGCTGCAGTGCATAGTGGAGGTGGACGCTTCGGACACGGGGGTGGGGGCAGTGCTGTCCCAGCGGTCTCCAGCCAACGGAGTCAAGCGACCCTGCGCCTTCTTCTCTCGGCGCTTGTCCCCGGTGGAGCATAATTATGACGTGGGGGACAGAGAGCTTCTGGCCATTAAGCTTGCGCTTCAGGAGTGGTGCCACTGGCTGGAGGGGGCCGCCTTGCCATTCGTGGTTCTTACTGACCACAAGAACTTGGATTATCTAAGATCTGCCAAGCGTCTGAACGCCCGCCAGGCGCGCTGGTCCCTGTTCTTTGCAAGGTTTAAATTTAACATCACCTACAGGCCTGGCTCCAAGAACAGCCTGCCCGACGCCCTCTCCAGGCAATTTGCCCCGGAGGCCACGGAAGATGCTGTTCACATCATCTTGCCCAGGTCGTGCGTCGTGGGGGCTGTTTCCTGGGACATAGAGGATAAGATCCGGAGGGCGCAGGAGTCGGAACCGGACCCTGGTGGCGGACTGGAGGGGAGGCTCTTCGTGCCATCTGCTGTCCGGGGGGACGTTATCCACTGGCTCCATACCTCTAAGCCCACCTGCCATCCTGGAGCTTCCCGGATGATCGACCTCCTCCAGCAATCCTTTTGGTGGCCAGGTCTGCGGAAGGATGCCGCCCGCTATGCCCGGGCCTGCCCCGTCTGCGCCACCAGTAAGTCAGGTAACGCTCCCCCTGCGGGTCTGCTCCAGCCCCTGCCCGTCCCTGGCAGGCCCTGGTCGCACATCGCCCTAGACTTTGTCACCGGCCTTCCTGTCTCCAACAACTTCGACACAGTTCTGACCATCGTTGACCGTTTCTCCAAGGCCGCCCACTTTGTGCCCCTACGTGGACTCCCCTCAGCCTTGGAGACGGCGGACCTCCTCATTCAGCACGTGGTCAGACTGCACGGAATACCGGTCGACGTGGTCTCCTATCGTGGTCCCCAGTTCTCTTCGGACGTCTGGAGAGCCTTTTGCAACGCCCTGGGAGCCAAAGTAAGCCTCACCTGCGGCCATCACCCCCAATCCAACGGGCAGTGTGAACGGACCAATCAGGAGCTGGAGGCTGCGCTCCGCTGCGTCACCACATCTAAGCCCGCGTCCTGGAGCTCACACCTTGCCTGGGTGGAGTACGCCCACAACACTTCTCGCTCATCTGCCACCGGGATGTCTCCCTTCAAGGCATCCCTGGGTTACGATCCACCTCTATTCCCCACGCAGGAGGGCGAATTGGCTGTTCCCTCAGCCCAGGCGCACCTCAGGCGGTGCCGCTCCTTTTGGACTATGGCGCGCAATGCGCTTTTACGCACGGCGGAGCGCAACAAATCCACGGCGGACCGGCACAGGAGACCTGCCCCTGCTTACCAGGTGGGACAACAAGTCTGGGTATCCACACAGGACGTAAACCTAAAGGGTGAGAGGAGGAAGCTGGCCCAACGGTTCATCGGCCCATTTCCCATTACAAAAATCATCAACCCGGTGGCTGTGCGTGTGGCTATTCCCTCCTCCCTCCGCATCCATCCCACCTTCCACATCTCCAAGGTTAAACCGGTGGTCTCTGACCCCCTCTGCCCTCCACCTGCAGCGCATCCCACTCCCCGGATGATTGGTGGCCACCCGGCCTGGACTGTCTCCGACATCTTGGACTCCCGGCGCCGGGGTCGCGGGTTGCAGTATTTGGTGGACTGGGAGGGCTATGGACCCGAATGGAGACAATGGATGCGTTCCTCGTTTGTGTTGGACCGGTCTCTCATCGCTGAGTTCCATCGAGCGCACCCAGAGAAATCATCGCCAGGAGGCGCTGCTAGAGGGGGGAGTACTGTCATGACTCGCCGCTCATCAGCGGCGCCAGCTGCGCGCACACCTGCTTCTCGTCAGCGGCAAGGTATTTAATCCACTCTGCCCTGGGCTTCGGCCTGAAGCCGTCTCTCTACTTCAGCATCGCTTGCTACAACGGTACTCTCGCCTATGAGCAAGACAATCTGGGTAAGCTCCCCTTACCTCCTTTCCTCCAGCCTTCTCCCCTGTGCACAGGTGGATTTCCCGGCGGCGGACTTCCTCATCTCGCCACTGCCTCCGCGCTGCTGCTACAGGCACTCCAGGTCGAAGTCTCCCGGGCTCCGCCCTTGTCGACGCCAGCCACCTGTCCTAACCAAGTAAGCCAGCAAGACTGTAATTACCTTCTGTGTTGGTGTGGTGCCCGTTACCCTTCTCCCTCTGCTTCCTCCCATAGGGTTGTCTGGCTAAACGGCTTCCTGCCCCCGTGCCTGACGCAGACGCCACCACCAACACATCCTTATTCTACAGACACGCAGTCACACATTCCTGTTGTTAATAAAGCTATTAAATCTACCCTGAGCCTGCGTGTGTGTCTCCTGAGCCGTGCATTATGTCAAGTGGTTAGACACAAGAGAACAATAGGCAGGGACCTCATGGGGAGTTGGCAGGAAGAGAGAGCTGGGGGTTTAACGAAAATGTATGGTGGAGGTGAAATGTCATGCAGATGTGAGATGATCTGTGGAGTTTTAAGGGATGAAACCTGGTTTGGCTATTCAGTGCTTTCTGTGTATGATGTTGTGAGAGTGTGAATAAACTTCGTCTGATCGTAACTTGGCATTATCATTTCCACACTCGTAACCCTGGATGTATTATGGAACACGAGGCAAGAACCCCGGCGTTGGCTTGGACGGGAAGCCCCAGCAACGCGGCAGGCATCCCACAGACGGCCCGGACGGGAACCCCCAGCAACGCGTGTGCTGTTGCAGTCAAGCTACCGGACTTTTTGGCAGCATAACCCGCGCTCTTGGTTCCACCACACCGAGGCCCAGTTCGCCCTCCGGGGAATAACGACAGACAACACCAAGTTTTTCCATGTGGTTGCAGCGCTGGACGTTCGCATAGCTCAGCAGGTAGCAAGCCTGCTCGACCAGCCCCCAGCCCACGGCAGATATGAGGCTCTCAAAGCTGCGCTGATTCAGCGCTACATGCTCTCGGACTGTGAGAGAGCAGAGAGGCTCCTGAGGCGTTCCGAGTTAGGAGATGGTTCGGCCGTCGATCTGATGGAGAAGATGTTGGCGTTGATGGGCACGGACGACGGGCATTTTCTGTTTGCCCACCTCTTCCTCCGGAACCTTCCAACAGAGGCGAGAGTGGTCTTTTTCCTGTCTCAAGCTCCCCCTGGCGCTAGCCCAGGAGGCAGACCGGATCACCCTCACCACCAGACCGCTCACGGTGAATGCAGTGTCGTCGGAACCCAGTGAGACGACCAGAGGAGGCGAGGAGCCACCGACGGTAGCGGCAGCGGGGGCCAAGGAACGCCAGGGAGACACGCTCTGCTTCTACCACCGCCGTTTTGGAGGGAACGCACGCAGATATATGCCACCATGCCAAGTCAAACGCTCAGGAAATGCCAGAGCCGGCAGTCGGTAGCAGCTGCGACCGCTGGCGAAGAGAACAAGCTGCTGTACGTGACGGACTCGCGCTCAGGGAGGCATTTCCTCGTAGACACCGGAGCCCAGAAGAGCATCATCCTGCCGACCTATGCTGACCGGCTGGCAGGACCCAGTGGCCCCGGGCTGGTAGCAGTAAACGGCTCGGACATTAAGACCTTTGGTGAGAGAACACTGGCTTTATCTCTACACAGTCGCACATATGAGTGGACTTTTGTCATAGCAGCACTGAGTTTCCTGATCCTGGGAGCTGATTTTCTGTGTGCGCATGGTTTATTAGTTGATGTTGCTAACAGGCGCCTGGTTAATGCACTGTCTTTTGACTCTCTCCTCTGTACAGCTCGAGGGGCCGGGCCAGTAACACAAGCCAACGTCACAGCTCCAGGCGGTAAGTTCCACACACTGCTCACTCAGTTCCCAGCACTCACGGTCCCGACGTTTTCGCCGGCCATCGCTAAACACGGGGTGGAGCACTTTATCACCACCACCGGGCCGCCTGTTTTCGCACGACCTCGGCGCTTGGATGCAGCTAAACTGGCCATAGCGCGTGAGGAGTTTGCCAACCTGGAAAGGTTGGGCATCATCAGGCGATCGAACAGCCCATGGGCATCCCCGCTACACATGGTCCCTAAGGCTGAGGGATTGTGGCGACCGTGCGGCGATTTCCGCAGGTTGAATAATGCCACAGCACATGACCGCTACCCAATTCCCCACATTCAGGATTTTTCCGTTCACCTCGCCGGAGCGCGCATTTTTTCTAAAATAGACCTGGTCCGCGGTTAACCCCTTAATGCCTGAATTTATTTCCAATTATGAAAAAAAAAATTTCACTTGTGTTTTTGCTTTCAAGTAGATGCTAAATTAAGTTGAGAAAGTTAATTTGACTATCGCACATAAAATAGATATAATTTTAGGTATGATGCAAATTAGCGACAACAGGCATCTATGGTAAAAAAAAAATGGTAAAAAAGCACCTGTTCCCATCTCAAGTATGAAGAGTCTTTTATTTATGCAACAAAGTTATTTTCAGTATTTTCAGCTCTCATGACTACCAAACTATAACCCTAACCCTAACCCTAACCCTAGCAATCAGGAACTGGATGGTGCTCCGTCTCTGACCGTTCCTACGAGAAACTAATGCTTGCAAAAGGTTCCTAGGTATGTGTTGGAAGTGCTCCAACCGGAAGTGGAGGAATACAGACGGTATTTTGGTTGCATTTGGAGCGGAAGCGGTTTGATGCGAATTCGCGACGACAGGCGTCAAGGGGTTACCACCAGGTCCCAGTGCGCAAGGAGGACATACCCAAAACAGCGGTAATAACTCCGTTCGGCTTGTTCGAGTTTCTGCGCATGCCTTTCGGATTAAAAGGAGCGGCACAGACTTTCCAGCGCATGATGGATGCGGTGCTGCGCGATCTCCCGTTTGTGTTCGTCTGCCTGGATGATATCCTGGTAGCCAGCGCGTCCGAAGACGAACACATAACCCACCTCAGGACGGTTTTCCAGAGGTTGGAGGAACACGGGTTAATAATCAACCCGGCGAAGTGCCAGTTCGGCGTGACGGGGATTGATTTTTTGGGGCACCGCGTATAACTGGAGGGAGCGATACGCTTGCCCGACAAAGTTCACGCTGTGGTGAACTTCCCCTGGCCTCAGACGGTCAGGGCGCTGCAGGAATTTTTGGGGATGGTTAATTTTTATAACTGTTTCCTCCCCCACGCAGCTCAGCTCATGCAGCCACTGTACGCTGCGCTCAAGAGACAGAAACCCGTGGATGGAGTCAAATGGACTCCGTAGCGAGAGAGAGAGGCGTTCTCTGAGGTGAAAGCAGCTCTGGCAAACGCCGCATTGTTGGCGCACCCAGACTCAGCGGCCCGGATAGCGCTCACTACCAACTCCTCGGACGTGGCCATAGGGGCCGTTGTGGAGCAACGTGTCACCGGTTCTTGGCAGCCCCTCACTTTTTTTTAGCAGGGCTTTGCGCGACAGTGAGCATAAATACAGCGCGTTCGACAGAGTTGCTGGCTCTCCACCTGGCCATACACCACTTCCAGTTCTGGCTGGAAGGGCGCAGCTTCACTGCGTTCGTGGACCACAAGCCGCTGACGTTCGCGATGGCCAAGGTTTCGGAACCATGTTTGGGCCAGCAGCAGAGACAGCTGGCCGCGATCTCGGAGTTTACGACCGATATTCAACATGTGTCGGGTAAACTAATGTGGTGGCAGACTGCCTCTCGCGTGCGATAGTGGCCTCGGTCTGTGTAGGGATAGATTATACAGCCATGGCCACACAATTCGTGTGGCCAGGCCTGTGCAAACAAGTGAAAGAGTGGGCTGCAGCCTGCGTAGCGTGCCAACGAGCCAAAGTGCACAGACACACGAAGGCTCCTTTGGAGCTGTTTAGGATACCGGCTTAAAGATTTGACCATGTTCACGTGGACCTCGTGGGCCCCCTCCCGCCATCGCAGGGGTGCACGCACCTTCTGACAGTGGTGGACCGCACCACACGCTGGCCAGAAGCAGTCCCGCTGGCGGCAACCACGTTCGCGGATGTGGCGCGCGCTTTTTTGACAGCATGGGTGGCGCGTTTTGGAATCCCGTCGGACATCATGTCCGATAGGGGCCCTCAGTTTGTTTCCGATCTTTGGTCAGCGATGGCCTGCAGCCTGGGTGTTGCAATTCACTGCACAACCGCGTACAACCCACAGGCAAATGGGTTATGCGAGCATTTTCACAGGTCACTGAAAGCAGCACTCAGGGCTTCGTTGACAGATGCAAATTGGGTTGACTGGTTACCGTGGGTTTTATTGGGGTTGCGTTCCGCACCAAAAGAGGATTTGGAGGCTTCCCCGGCTGAGCTTGTTTTTTCTCAGCCACTGCGGCTGGCCGGGAAATTTTTGCCAGATAATCCCGCGCCGGACAGCTGCACGTTTCAGCGTTTGTAGCGTAGTGCAGACGCAGGCACGCTGCCCGGCCCACCACACTTTCCCACACCCTTTTGTGCCAAAAACTTTGAAGAACGTGGCGTTCGTGTTCGTCAGACATGATGCCTACCACCCGCCATTGCGCCCACCTTATGATGGCCCGTTCAGAGCGCTGGAAACAGGGGACAAGCATTTTTTGTTAGACTTGGGGGGGGCGTCGGGAGAAAATATGCATAGACAGACTTAAGCCTGCCTTTGTAGTGGCAGACGAGCAAGTGCTGCTGGCTCGGACCCCTCGGTGTGGAAGACCCCCCCGAGAGCTCCCCAGGCAAACGATTCACCAGGACAGCCACACGGGCAGAGCAAAGTCCCCCCCCCGGCCCACTCGCAGTCAGACACATGTCCAGCAGCCCCCCGCCGGCACAGAGACCCCCGTTACAGCAGATATGGGAGGAGACTGAAGGCCAAAAGACGTGCCGACTGAAACTCTGTCTGGGGGGGGGGGGTGATTATGGCAATGCATATTGGTGATATAGCAATGTATATTGTGGTTGTGTCAGCAGACAGCGTCTCAGTCAGGAGGCAGTGGTTAGACACAAGAGAACAATAGGCAGGGACCTCATGGGGAGTTGGCAGGAAGAGAGAGCTGGGGGTTTAACGAAAATGTATGGTGGAGGTGAAATGTCATGCAGATGTGAGATGATCTGTGGAGTTTTAAGGGATGAAACCTGGTTTGGCTATTCAGTGCTTTTTGTGTATGATGTTGTGAGAGTGTGAATAAACTTCATCTGATTGTAACTTGGCCTCATCATTTCCACACTCTCCACAATGTGTCCACTGACAACTGCATATAATTTTTTTTTTTTTAAAAAGGGTTTGCCTTACCTGTAGCACTGATGAAGATTCTGCTCTTTGCTCTTGTAGCATTTGGATAGTATCTTCAGCATTTTTCTGAGAAGGATAAAAATCAGCAACTCATTAATGAGTAATAGAGAGTGACAGAGATTACACTGTACAATGCTGTAGTTTTGTCTCTCCTGTGCCAGAATGAGAGGTTCTGCTCTCTGGCTACCACCATTACTTTCCTAAGACTGATACAATCAAACAAGAGCAAAAAAGATAGTAGCTGCAGTTTAACATCCGAGTGAGGAAAAGAGGAAGAGAGTTGGATAAAATGCATTTTCTGTTCACCTGTGCTAATGTGAAAGGCTCTGACCTCTGCTCTTCTCTTTGGGTGGCATCTTCACTTTCCTGAGAGGAACACAAATCTATTACTTATCAAAAAGTAAAAAAAAAATGAGGGTGAGCTAAAGAGCCAATAAGAACCACAGACAATCTTGGCAAACCAAAGAAAACAGAACATGTAATAATCACGGTTTGGTGAGGCTGCGATAAAGATGCACTTCCTCCTCAAAAGTAAACTATTCAGTGAGGTAAGAGACACCTATTTGTATTTGTCATTTTTGCATTTTGATGCTTTGGCAATGCTGTTTTCCTTAAACTATTATATATGTCAATAGAGCACCTTTCATTTTTTTCATTTGAAATTTAATAGAGAATTGGAGTGTTACCTTGACAGTCAGAGAAAGACACCGAAGTGGATAACACTATAGCAGGGATCACCAACCTTTTTGAAACCAAGAGCTACTTCATGGGTATCGAGTCATGTGAAGGGCACCAGCTTGACACACTCCTCTAAAATAACAAATTGTATATATATATATATATATATATAATTATCAATAACTTAGAGTGGGTAACAGACAAGATCAATATTCAACACTTTATTTTTATTAATCTCAGCAATTGTTCAGATGATCACTTCTACATTTTATAAAAAAAAAATGTCCAGTTTTCACCAGTCCCTTTTAACCATAAAAAACTAAACCCTTTTAATTCATGAACTATGTTGAACCATGTTTGAAAAAATCTGCTGCAATTCTGCTCAAAATCTGTTACATTTAATAAACACACTTTTGTGTGTTCTTCTTCACTGGAATTATATCCATACAGTTCTTGCCAAGAATCATGCTTGAGCAACCAGCACTGTCCTTTCATGAGAAGAAGCTAAACAGCACTGAGAGTGCTTATATGCACGGTGGCGCAGTGGTTAGCACCGCGGCAGCAATTTACCCTCAGCCGGGGGATCGCGGGTTTGATCCCTGCCCCCGGCCAACAGTGATCTGTGTGGAGTTTGCATGTTCTGGTGGTGCATGTTCTCGTTTTTCATGCAAAAACATGCAGGTTAGGGAGTTAAGGGGCGCTTGCGCACGCAGCGGCTGGTTGCTTGTCACCAGACTGCAGAACAAATCTACCTATGTGGAGCGCCACTTCACTACCCACTCTTTTTTTTTTTTTTGGACTTATATCGCGCTTCGCCGTCGCCCCGCAAATGAAACACACGCAGCTTCCTTTCACGGTAGTAAAAAAGAACTCTTCCTCCCGCTCACTTTGAAAATGATAAATTTTCTGTCTTTTTTTTGCCATGTTTTTGGGCTTGGAAACTGCACTCCGCCCACCATCTTAACTGCCCACTAGCTTACGCTCCACAAGCGCGAAGGTTTTGTCATGCGCACAATACTGACCTTTGGACTAGGTCAGAGTTCACCTTAACTTTACGTACAATAAACATATTTTCATTTTTTTATTTTTAAGACATTGTCATTTTAAAATCTATATAAATGCAAGTGTGATTTTAAAAAATATAAAATAAAAAATAGCGGCAGAAAAAATTACATCTTAGACGCAGCTCACTTGCGAGTTGTGCTATTTTTAGAACAGGCCTGCGGGCTACTCATGTGGTCCCTGCGGGCGACATAGTGCCCGTGGGCACCGCGTTGGTGACCCCTGCACTATAGTATATTCTGACCTGCACAAATGTGAAAGGCTCTGCTCTCTGTTCTTCTCTTTGGGTTGCTTCTTCACTTTCCTGGGAGAAACATAAATCCATTATGGATTAAAAATTTCAGTTTTGTTGCATTTTTTACTAACAATGGAATGACAATAAAGGCACTTTGAAAAGATATGACAATGGGGAGAGAGAAAGAAAAAAATAGCTGTAGCTTGACAGAAAGTGAGAGCTGTATAGGACTGTAATTTAGTCTCGCCTGTGTGTGTTTGGGAGGTTCTGCTCTCTGCTGTTCCCTCTGGCTACTATCTTCATCTGTTTCCTTAAAACAATACATAACTCATTAGAGACAAATTCAATACATCCACTAGGAAAAAGATTACAATGTGGAAGAACAAAATAGTCCACAGCGCGGCAGAAGGGAGAGACAGTCCATTCACGTCAGGCCACCAGTGTGGAGGAACAAATAAGTGCAGGCGGAGACACGGCGAGCTGAAGGTTTAAGAGTTTTATCCCTCCATCATCATGATTTACACTGCAGCACTGTGTGCTGTGTGTGCACTGTTGTCAGTGCACTGTGAGTGAGCTGCCTTCTTCTTCTTCTTCTTCTTCTTCTGATGTTTTATGGCGGTTGGCAAACAGCTTGTAGGTGCATTACCGCCAACTTCTGGAATGGAGTGTGATTCAGAATGGCATTACTCTCCTATGGAGTTTTTGCATATGACGTCAGGGGGCGTGCCGCACTGGCCCGTTAGAGTGAGCCGCCATTTTGGATGGCAAGAAACAGCAGCAGCAGGGTGAAATAAACCACATAGCTCACGTGTATCTACAAACTCCGCAAAATGGTGTACTCCTGTTGTTCCCCCTGATAAGGGGATAAGCGGGGAATTAAATGGCCGGTGTGAAATGCAAAAAAAAAAAAAAAAAAGTTGGATTTTTGAATAATTACCTTCACTGACGTAATCTCTCACTTTGTCATAACGGGCTGCAAGGTGGAGCAGTGGTTTAGCACTGTGGCAGCACAGTTTTACCCTCGGCCGGGGGATCGCGGGGATCATGAGACCGTGGGTTTAGGGCGCTCGCGCACGCAGCGGCCGGTGGCTTGTCACCAGACTGCAAACCAAATCTACCTACGGGTACAAATAAGTAACAAAAAAAAAAAAACTTTGTGGTTTGGGGGCGCCTCTCTGCTTGCTACGATGCACACATGAAAGGGGAGAAAACTATTGTACATGTGCATAAAATCAGGTACGTTTTAACGCGGCGTGCCGTGGAGAGCCTTTAAAAAAAAAAAAAAAACACGCAGCGCGCTTCACTCACCTCTGAGTGAGGAGCTGCTGTTGTTTTCCGACTCGTTCACCAGCCAAGACTTCACATCATCCACATCCCTTTCCGCTGACACGTTTTCCGATATTTTTTCCTCCTGCTCCCCTTCGTCTTTGAAAGATATCATCTCATTGTTTGCCCCCAAATCATCCCCGCTGAGCAGATTACTGGCAGTCATTGTTCTGCTAATTGCTCCAGCTGTTACCCCACACCCGTCACCTCCGTTCAACTGAGGCATTTCAGCACACCAGAGGAGCGCACGGGAGCAAGATTAAAAACACTTGTCTGCTGTTATGACTGCTGACAATGACTCCACTGAATGTGACACAGACATCGCAGACACAGTTTCAGAGGCCATAGTGTCAGCTGTTGAAGAGGATGATAGGATGTTATTATGTCAGATTGTGACTGTGTGTTCTCCTCACTCATTCTGATCGCTAAACAGTACAAGTTACACCTGGGTTGTCACAGTGCAACTGCTGCTCTTGCCATCCAAAATGGCAGCACGTACGGCGTGTTTATGTTTACCCCCGCGAGTCACGTGATTTTTACGAGCCTACGCAAAAACTCCATATCCTTGAGTGAGCTGCCTAAGGCATGTCGACAAATTTATACAGACAAGAGAGAATGCATGGCACATTTACATATTGATATACATAACAGTCAATACATATCAATTGCTTGATTACTGGCCCCAGACTCCTCTCCTTACTCTGGGGATGTATAACAATAGGAAAAAAAGAGAATGCAAGGCACATTAGCATATCAATTGTCATCCAATACACATCGGTCAATACACATGATTAGCATGACATTGGTTGGCACAGAAGATGCATGCATTCAGTCCCGTCTGACTGTCTCCTGTGGTTCTTCTGGTCGTATGCAAATCCTTGCTGAGCATGAATATTATCAGTCTGCATTGTGCTGGGTGCCCACACGTGTGCTGGGTGCCCACACCGCTCCCCCTAGAAGGGTCAGAAGGGGTTGTGACCCCCCCCGTTGTTTGGCTCCAGCTCCGGTAGAACTGTCGGAGGGCATGTCAGTCTGTGAGGGGGACGGGGGACGGGTGGAAAGGGCAGTGTGCTCCGCTCTGAGTTCCAGAGGTGCGGGAAAAGCTCTGTGCAGGAGGAGGTTGAGAGGGTGGGAATAAGCGAGTGCCGGCCCGGGACGTGGTGTCTGAGCAGTGCAAAAATTGCATGTGGATCTGCGATGGTGAGGAACTTTTCCTGTTAAATGTGGCGGAGATCCACAGTGGCTGTGAAAAAATTATATCTCTGACTTCTCTCATGTTTTGGTCCAGCGAGGATGTGGGGAAGGGGAGTGGCCAAATTTCCCGATGGCTGTGATAAACTGAAGCTGTGTCAGGGACTCAGCAGTTTGGCTTTAGGTGCAGGAAACAGTCCTAAAGTCATCGGGGAAAGCAATCGGCTAAATTCCCCTTGTGCGCCGTGGCTGAAAAACTCATACAAAGTCCTGTGTGCTGGCTGCACGTCCGCTTCAGGTGCGCGAGCAGCCCTGAAGGTTCCGAGGGTGGCGATCGGCTGTTTAACTCGGGCCTGTGCAGCGGCTGAGACGAATGTATCAGTCTGTGGAGCCGGTTTTGTCCCGTGCATGGCGTGCGCTTGGCGCGGTGACCACATACTGTAGCTGAAAGTTGTGCAGAAGGTCCATTGTCGAGAGTTGAAGTCAGGGTCAGGGAGCTTGATGGAAATCAACGCAGTCGGCGCCGATGGTCTTCCCTGTTCAGGCTGTTTCTGTGCTTTCGCTCGTGTCACTGATCAGAAGGTTGCGTGCGTCTCGGTCCCAGCGCTGCGCTCTTGGCCCTGGAGGTCGCCATCGTGGAGAGAGGACAAGGCGCGCGCGCTCCCGTATGGGTGCGAAGGATGTAGGCGATCTCTGGTCCTCTGGGATCCACAGCGTGGTGAGAGGCAGCAGACGGTCATCCTCATCAAAGGTCACCAGTGTGGAGGAACAAAATAGTCCACAGCGCGGCAGAAGGAAGAGAGTCCATTCATGTCAGGTCACCAGTGTGGAGGAACAAATAAGTGCAGGCGGAGACACGGTGAGCTGAAGGTTTAAGAGTTTTATTCCTCCATCATCATGATTTACACCGCAGCACTGTGTGCTGTGTGTGCGCTGTTGTCAGTGCACTGTGAGTGAGCTGCCTAAGGCATGTCAAGTCAGTACATTTATACAGACAAGAGAGAATGCATGGCACATTTACATGTTGATATACATAACAGTCAATACATATCAATTGCTTGATTACTGGCGCCAGACTCCTCTCCTTACTCCGGGGATGCATAACAATAGGACAAAAGAGAATGCAAGGCACAAATCAGTTTTTTGGCGCAAGATGGCGGCGCGTGCACAACGCGAGGCTCAGCGTCCTACCAGATTCTGGGGACTAGCAGTGTTATTTCTGCTCATTTCAGGTATGTTCGTTCAGAACAGCTCTGCTTTTACATCTTACACCAGAGATGAGCTTTTGAATATTGGTTTACAAAACAACGATAACGACCTTTTTATCAGCAACCTACGTCTGAATCGGTTCCAAGGTTGTCATAGCCAGGAGCGGCACTGGGGTTAAGCTCCCAGTGCTCATAAAATGCTCCTTATGGCATGCGTCTCGAAAAGCCTCTGACAACTAAGTCCAACTCCTAGCCTGCCCGTGTGGTTTAGTCTCTAAGCCCGGCGGAACTGCTTTTACTAATAGGAGAAGGGGCGAGGGCGGATCTCTGGCGCCTTAAAACCAGATGCTTCGGGTAGATGGTGGCTCGTCAACCTGGGAAGGTAGCCCATCTAGGGGAAGGTAAACCCTGATTTCAAACCTCCGCTGCCTTGCGGCATACCCGGTCACGGGAAAGGCTTCGGGAGTCAACCCTGAGGAAAAATCCGGAGTCGGAGCCCCTAAGGCAGTTCTATGTTGTGCTCAGCATCGTTCTGGCAGCTCCTGCAACGGCGCTGGTGCCAAACTGTAGCAGCCCTGCTGTTCCTTTGGATTCATCAGTGACGTGGAGAGGGGGGACATGCTGCATGGGCAACATCTTGTCCTCCATATCTTCCTGCCCAGGCTTGAATCCTACAAATGCCCAACGCTGGAAGGTAGAACACCGGATCACTGGAGAGGACACTCCAGCTTCGCCTTTGGCGTAGACAAAACACGGGGAATGACAGTTACCGGTTATAAGCCACTGCTCAATTGGCGTAGAGCGTGGCGCCAGGGGTTGTTCCCGACGGTGGGAGGGATCATCAGATCTCACTGGACAGCTACCGCCCGCCTCAAGCTGGGCAGCCCCCAGCCAATAAGGTGTTGTCCCGCCACAGCTTGCTTTCCTCATTGGGTGCATGGGGATAAGGAGAAATCCAAACAGCAGGCTGAGAACCTTCGCACCAGGCAAGACAATAAAACAAAAGAGACCAACTCTAAAACTGGGAACTTGGAACGTCCGCACTATGATGACAGGACTCGCTGCTAACCTCAAGGACATCAACGACACCAGGAAGACTGCCATCATCAATAATGAGCTGAAGAGACTGGGAGTGGATATCGCCACTCTCCAGGAAACACGGTTGGCTGATGCAGGCACACTGAGAGAGAAGGACTACACGTTCTACTGGCAGGGAAAGGGCAGTGACGAACACAGGGAACACGGAGTGGGCTTCGCAGTGAAGAACACTTTGCTGAAGATGGTGGAACCGGGCAGCACTGGCTCTGCACGACTCCTCACCCTCCGCCTGAACACCACTCAAGGCCCAGTCACCCTCGTCAGTGTGTATGCCCCAACACAGACAGCCACACCAGAGGCAAAAGACGAGTTCTACGAGAATCTCGCAACAACTGTCAGGATCATCCCCAACTCTGAACAACTCATCCTCCTTGGAGACTTCAATGCCAGAGTGGGTGCTGACCACGACTCCTGGCCCTCCTGTCTTGGACCTTTTGGTGTGGGCAGAATGAACGACAACGGACAGCGGCTGCTCGAGTTCTGCACATATCACGATCTGTGCATCACAAACTCGTTCTTCAAGACCAAGCCCCAACACAAGGTTTCCTGGCAACATCCGCGCTCAAAGCACTGGCACCAGCTAGACTTGATCGTGACCAGGCGCACCTCACTGAAGAACGTGCTAATCACCCGTTCGTTCCAGAGTGCAGATTGCGACACAGACCATTCATTGGTGTGTTGCAAGGTCAAGCTGCAGCTGAAGAAATTCCATCGTGCTAGACAACCTGGAAAGGCACGGATTGACACCAGCAAGATGGCCCAACCAGAACTTGTTGAGCAGTTTGCCTCCACCTTTGAGAAGGAACTTGGTGTACCACAAGGAGGAGAATCTGCAAAGCAGACGTGGGAAGAGCTGCGAAACACCATCCACCGCACAGCCTTGGCTACCTTTGGGAGGAAGACCTCGAAGTCACAGGACTGGTTTGATGCCAAGTTGGCCGAGATGACCCCTGTCATTGAAACCAAGCGCTCAGCACTTGCTGAGTACAAGAAGTACCCAAACGAGAAGAATCTCCAGATTCTCAGGGCTGCGAGAAGCAAAGTTCAGCAGACTGCTCGGCGCTGTGCCAACAAGTACTGGACTCAGCTCAACCAAGACATTCAAACCGCTGCCATAACAGGGAACATCCGTGGTATGTACGATGGCATCAAGAAAGCACTTGGTCCGGCTCAGAGCAAGACGGCCCCCCTCAAATCTTCCACTGGGGAGATGATCACAGAGAAGAACAAGCAGATGGAGAGATGGGTGGAACACTACTCCGACCTTTACTCTAGACAGAACACCGTGACACCGTCAGCCCTTGATGCCATCGACTGCCTGCCATCCATGGACGAACTTGACGCCGAGCCAACCATCGACGAACTCAGTAAGGCCATTGATAGCTTGGCCGCTGGCAAGGCACCCGGCAACGACGGCATACCCCCTGACCTGATCAAGCACTGCAAGACCGCCCTACTGCTGCCATTGCATGACGTCCTCTGCCAGTGCTGGAAGGAAGGTGCCATACCACAGGACATGAGGGACGCCAAGATCATCACCCTCTACAAAAACAAAGGGGAGAGAAGCGACTGCAACAACTACAGGGGCATTTCCCTCCTCAGCGTTGTTGGCAAAGTCTACGCACGAGTTGCTCTCGTTCGTCTACAGAAGCTTGCCGAACGTGTCTACCCCGAGTCTCAGTGTGGCTTCCGCGCTGAGCGATCGACGGTAGACATGATATTCTCCATCCGCCAACTCCAGGAGAAATGCAGAGAACAGAACATGCCTCTGTACGTCGCCTTCATCGACCTCACCAAAGCGTTCGATCTGGTCAGCAGAGAGGGCCTTTTCAAGATCCTGCCAAAGATAGGATGCCCACCAAAGTTGCAAAGCCTCATTGAATCGTTTCACACCAACATGCAGGGGATAGTGCAGCACGATGGCAACGTCTCAGAGCCATCCAACATACGCAGCGGAGTGAAACAGGGCTGTGTACTTGCGCCACCCCTCTTTGGGATTTTCTTTGCTATGCTCCTGAGGCATGCCTTCAGCACAGCAACAGAGGGAATCTACCTGCACACAAGATCTGACGGCAGGCTTTTCAACCTCGCCCGCCTGAAAGCCAGAACCAAAGTACGCGAGGCTCTAATCAGAGACATGCTGTTCGCAGACGACGCTGCAGTCGCAACCCACACACAGCAGGAGCTTCAGACCCTGATGGACCACTTCTCCCAGGCATGCAAGGACTTCGGGCTTACCATCAGCCTGAAGAAGACTAACGTCTTGGCGCAAGGCACGGAAGCACCACCAACCATCACCATTGATGACTACAAGCTGGAGGTCGTGAATCAGTTCACGTACCTGGGGTCCACGATCAGCAACAACCTCTCCCTTGATACAGAGATCAACAAGAGGATTGGAAAATCAGCCTTCACACTCGCTCGCCTCACCACACGAGTGTGGGAGAATCCCAAACTCTCTGTCAAGACGAAGATGGCAGTGTACAACGCCTGCATCATCAGCACACTGCTCTATGGGAGTGAGACGTGGACAACATACGCCCGGCAGGAAAAGAGACCGAACTCCTTCCACTTGCGCTGCATTCACCACATCCTGGACATATCCTGGCAGGACAAAGTGCCCAACACAGAAGTTCTGTCCCGCGCCGGCCTTCCCTCCATGTTCACTCTACTCAGGCAGCGCAGGCTCCGCTGGCTAGGCCACGTTCACCGTATGTAGGATGGCAGAATCCCCAAAGACGTCCTCTATGGAGAACTGGCAACTGGCAGGAGAGACGTTGGCCGCCCACAGCTGCGCTTTAGAGACGTGTGCAAGAGAGACATGAAGGCCCTGGATATCAACACAGAGCGCTGGGAGGACCTTGCAACGGACCGCTCCAAATGGAGAGGCACCCTGACCAGACAGCTCAAGGCGGGTGAAGAGAGACTGACTGCTGCAGCAGATGAAAAAAGGACCCGCAGGAAGAACCGCCACAGACCCAGCAGCACGGAGACCACCCACAAGTGTGACCTGTGTGACAGGGACTGTCATTCGCGCATCGGCCTGTTCAGCCACAGGCGGTGCTGTTCCAGCAGAGTAGACGTTTAGGATTCTCTTCCATGGTTATCATAGACCGACGGAGACCGACGAAACGTCTGAATCTATGTCTCATCCCAGAGCTCTGGAGAACTCCCGACGCTCAGCAGGCTTCCCGGCCGACCAGAAGTGCTCGCAGGCGGTGTAAAGATTGTAAACAAAGGAGGGGTAAGCGCGGTGGGCTAAGAGCTAAGCTAAAGCTAACACTGCACCGGCTATCGCTACCCAGTATTTTCCTTGCTAATGTACGGTCTCTGGCGAGCAAAATGAGTGAACTACGGCTTCGGATCACCAACAATAAGAGACTTATGAACTGCAATATCATGATTTTTACGGAAACATGGCTTCACAGTGGAATACCCGACAATGCTATCGAGCTAGCCGGCCTACACACGCTCCGGGCAGACAGAGCAGCAGTTGACTCCGGTAAGACAAGAGGGGGGGGAGTGTGCATTTATATTAACAAGGCTTGGTGCACGAACTCTGTCACTGTTGAGAGACACTGCTCAGCTAACCTGGAGTTTCTCATGGTTAAATGTAGACCTTTCTATCTGCCACGCGAGTTCACTTGTACCATCATAACAGCCGCTTACATTTCTCCGGATGCTAATGCTAAGCTTGCTATGAAAGAACTGCATGCAGCTATTAGCAAACAACAAACTGCACACCCAGAGGCAGCATTTATTGTGGCGGGTGATTTTAACCACTCTAACCTCAAGACAGTGCTTCCTAAATTCTACCAGCATGTCTCCTGTCACACAAGAGGGGACAAAACATTGGACCATGTTTACACCAATATTGTGGGAGCCTACACAGCAACTCCCCTCCCCCACCTAGGTCAGTCTGATCATTTATCCTTGTTCCTTACCCCCAAGTATGTACCGCTCATCAACCGGGTGAAGCCATCAGTGAGGACCATCAAAGTGTGGCCAGAGGGGGTTGACTCTGTACTCCAGGAGAAGTTTAGGAGCACAGACTGGAGTATGTTCACCTCTCAGGCTACCTGTGGCTCCCACATAAACATCAACTCTTACACCCACTCAGTCCTGGACCATATCAACACCACTATTGACAGTGTCACCACGGAAAGACAGATCACCACGTACCCAAATCAGAAGCCGTGGATGAACAGAGAAGTGCGGCTTCTGCTAAAAGCACGTAACAATGCCTTTAGATCTGGTGATGCACAGGCCTACAGTTCATCCAGGGCAGATCTGAAGAGGGGCATCAAGAAGGCCAAGCACAGCTACAAGCTGAAGGTGGAGGAACGTTTTGGGGACCCTGACCCCTGACGTATGTGGCAGGGCATTCAAGCTATCTCTGATTATAAGCCCAGCAACTCCATACCTATAGCCATGACTGTGCCCTTTCTCACTGAGCTAAATGACTTCTATGCTCGTTTTGACAAGGACAACAACGAAAAGAACATCAATTTCCCACCCTCTGATGACCTCCACCACCTCACACTCACCCACACCGACGTCCATAACGCACTGAGTCATGTCAACGTACGCAAGGCTGCTGGTCCTGATGGCATTCCTGGGCGTGTGCTGAGGGCATGCGCTGAGCAGCTGGCAGGGGTCTTCACAGACATCTTCAATCTGTCCCTGGCCCAGGCCGTGGTACCAGCGTGCTTCAAGACCACTTCAATAGTACCAGTGCCGAAACATTCAACACCATCGTGCCTAAATGACTATCGCCCTGTGGCACTGACGCCCATAGTCATGAAGTGCTTTGAGCGACTGGTCTTGGCACAGCTCAAAAAAGGCCTGCCCCCTACACTGGACCCTCATCAGTTCGCCTACCGGAGCAACAGGAGTACAGAGGATGCGGTTTCTACAGCGCTGCACTATGTACTCTCACACCTGGATGACAAGAACACCTACGCAAGAATGCTGTTTATTGACTTCAGCTCAGCATTCAACACAGTTATCCCCTCCAAGTTGCTCACTAAACTTGGGGACCTGGGAATCAGTACCTCCACCTGCAACTGGATCACGGATTTTCTGACCAACAGACCCCAGCATGTTAGGTCAGGCCCCAACCGTTACTCAACACTGGTGTACCATAGGGCTGTGTGCTCAGCCCATTCCTCTACTCCCTCTACACCCATGACTGCAGGCCTATGTATGGATCCAATTCCATCATAAAGTTTGCAGATGACACCACGGTGATCGGACTCATCAGGGACAACGACGAGTCAGATTACAGGGCAGAGGTTGAGCACTTGGCTACTTGGTGCGCTGACAATAACCTGCTCCTTAACACCAGCAAAACCAAGGAGCTCATAGTGGACTACAGGAAGGAGAGGGAAGAGACACATGACCCCATCCATATCAATGGGATAGCTGTTGAACGTGTCCCCAGCTTCAAATTCCTGGGGACCCACATCTCGGAGGACCTGTCCTGGTCAGTTAACACCACCAGCCTGATCAAGAAGGCCCATCAGCGCCTCTTCTTCTTGAGGACATTAAAGAAGAACCATCTGTCAACTGACATCCTGGGCAACTTCTACCGCTGCGTGATAGAGAGCACCCTGACCAACTGTATCACAATCTGGTATGGGAGCTGCTCTGTAGCTGACCGCAAGGCGCTGCAGCGAGTGGTGAAAACCGCCCAACGCATCACAGGGACTCCACTTCCAGCTATAGAGGACGTCTACAGGAAAAGATGTCTGCGCCGGGCACGTAGCATTCTTAGGGACTCCAACCATCCTGCTCATGGACTGTTCCAGCTTCTCCCCTCCAGAAGACGTTTCAGAAGCCTTCGGACTAGAACCAGCAGGTTTAGGAACAGTTTCTTTCCAACAGCTGTCACGTTATTGAACTTAGTTCCCCACTGACTCTCTTACCATCATCTTTTACCATCCTCACCTGTACATAACTGCATAACTACATAACTACATCTAACTTATTGCACATTATTTGCACATAACAGTACTCTTAACTTTCTGCACTGCTGCATATATTTGCAAATATTTGCTTAAATTGCACATACTGTTAATTACCTTATATACTGCACTGCTGTCCTTTGCACTTCTGATTGGATGCTAAACTGTGTTTCGTTACCTTGTATTCATACATGTGTAATGACAATAAAGTTGAATCTAATCTAATCTAATCTAATCTAATCTAAATATATCAATTGTCATCCAATACACATCGGTCAATACACATGATTAGCATGACTTTGGTTGGCACAGAAGATGCATGCATTCAGTCCCATCTGACTGTCTCCTGTGGTTCTTCTGGTCTTATGCAAATCCCTGCTGAGCATGAAGATTATCAGTCTGCACTGTGCTGAGTGCCCACACGTGTGCTGGGTGCCCACACCAATACTTTTTTGTTGTTGGTTGGTTATTTTTGGAATACACAGTAGCTACCCTGGAGATAAAATGTCCTACCACCACTATTTTCAGACTGATTCTGTCTGCACTCAGACTGTCCGGTATTTTCTCCGTTCTGTGTTGTCATATGGCCTTCCAGGGCTTTTATTGTGACAGAGTCACAGTGAGACTTCTGTCTGTCAGAGCCGCGCCGCGCCATGACAGCTGAATCACATTCCATTGATTACATTCTCCTTTCCTTATTAGTTCTTCGGCATTATTTAAGGGAACAGCTGAGGCTGACTCCTTGCTGCGACCTTGCTTAACATTGGTTCCCCACAACGTTCGGCTGGAGTCCCTAACCCTGGCTCCAGTCATCCCCTTGCTTCATCGCGCATCTGTAAGTGTATTCCTAGTCTGTGTTTATCTTTATTGTGTCTTCGCTATAGCCTATGTTCGTGTTTTTGCCCCACATGACTGTTCTTTTGTCTTTTGTATTTCTTGTTAATAAATATGGAAACTCATCGGCTGGCCTATAGCGTCTCATTAATGGCCCGCGAGGGCCATCCATGACAGTAGGTCGCAGCCTAAATGAGACGCTGGTCACCGTGAGTTTGTGTTTTTTTGGGCTTGTAGTTTTTCCCCTGTTCTTTCTGTGTACCAGCGTGTTGGGAAATGACATCGCCAAGGAAGGGCTATGCTTTGAGCTTGGGCTACGAGCTAGTTATGTCCCTCATCGAAATAGATGGTATCATCTCGCAAGCTCGTAACGACCCCTTTCCCGACGGTTCTTGCTAGTACTTGGACCTCGCAGAGGCGGCAATTAACCGCAATCCTCGCCATGCCAATCATGCCGAAGTCAGGAAGAGGATGGCGGAAATCACGGCACTCCGGGAGAAGACCCGTGGACCGGAGGGGAACTCCGGCAGGAAGCCAAAGGTGAGGCCCTCCCGCTCCTCGCCCTGGGATCCAGTTCCTGTCACCTGTCCAGCCCAGGAGTCTATGTCGCCCAAGTGCCGTTCCCATCCACAGTAGAGGAGGAGGTCAGCCTGGATTCCCCCAGAACAGATGCAGTGGGCAGCTGAGCTCATCCAGGGCCGTGTGGCTGAGGCTCGTGCCGCCGTCCATCCTACTCAGATCATAAAGCATGTGGTGGCTGGAGAACAGGCAAATGCTCTTTCATTCTCTCACTCCATATAATGAATTGCCTTGTCTGACTCCTGGGGGTGGAGTTCAGGGTTCACAGTCCCCCGAGCTTCCTCCACCTGCTGTAGCTGTTAATTGTGAACCTGCATCCTCTGTGTTTCCTTCCCCTGAGCATCCCCCAGTGCCAGGAATACACTGCTGGACGAAGAAGGAACCTGCGGCCCTGGAGAACCTGGTACCAGCCCGCAGCTGTGTCACGGGCAGAGGAGGAGGGCGGACTGCCGGTTGGAGCCTGCGCCGACGATCAAGCGTCCCTGGGTCTTCGTGGAGGAGCAGTTCGACCCAGCGGGCCACGGATCCCCTGCCTCCACGCTGTGCGGGCCTTCGGCATGGACCTCAGCGCCAGGGAGTCCCCAGACTGTGATGACCATCATGCCGGCTGCGGAGCCTGCCACAGTCGAGTGGGAACCAGGAGTGGACCTCTAGATCATTGAGCCTGGATTGTTGGAGTCCTGGACTGCGGTGGAGCCTGAGATCAGGCAAGTGCTCTATTTTGTGTTTCTCTTCTCTATTCTGGAGCATTATTGCCTGTCTCTCGGAGAAACGAGCCGAGTGCAGCCGACCGCTGCATCCGAGCTTGTCTCGCCGGGCTCTGCCGCTGCCGATGATCCTGATCCCGGTTCTTTCTATTCCTCTGAGCCTTCTCCCAGGGTCACCGGTGATGAGTCTGTTCCGGTCATCATCGTGGAGGTTCCAGGTTCGTGCTCGGAGGTCATCCCTGGTGCTGCGCCGGCCCAGTCGGGGTTCATCATGGGTGCAGCTCCAACCCAATCAGGGTCCGTCATGGGGGCTGCTCCGGTCCAGTCAAGGTCCTTCATGGGTGCTGTGATGTCCCGATCGGGGTCCAGCAAGGACGCAGCGCTGGTTCAGTTCAAGGTCGGTGAAGGAGCTGCAGATTCTCCGCTATCTGACGTCGGACTGGCCCCTCTTCTTTCCCTCGTTCTTCCTCCACCGGGTGCTGCTGGGGTTCTCCGTATTCGGCTTGGCTTTCCCTCGCTATCCCTCTTGGTAAGGAGGCCCCTCCGAGTTCTCCCCTCCGGTCCTGATGGCCAAAAGACACGGGTCGGCTGCCCGAGAGACTGCTTCGCAGGTTCGACATTCTGGGTGACCACCCGAAGGATTGCCTTGTTGGTTCGGTGACCTGGTCCAGCCGCCAGAGGTACTGTTTCTCCGGGCCTGGGACTGGGGTAGGCCACCCGAACTGTTTCTTTTTTCTCTGCCTGCGTTTTGGACTCTGGATGCGGGGCCGGCATCCCTGTAAGTGGTGGTTTTTTTTTCCCCCTTCCTCTGTAGTCAAGAGATGTTCTTTTGTTTTTTTTCTTTGCCTGTTGATAATATTGGACTATATTTGTAGTTTTGCTGTTCTACTTTGTAGCTTTTTGAGTTTTCTTTTCCCTGGTGTTTATAGGGTACTGTATATTTTTGTTATGTACCTGTATTTTAGTTTTCTTGTTTCCTCTGTAGTTTAAGAGATGCTCTTTTTGTTTTTGTCTTTGCCTGTTTATAATTTTGAACGGTATTTGTGGTGTTGCTACGCTGCTGTGTAGCTCTGAGTTTTTTTTTCCTGGTGTTTATAAGGTACTGTGTATTTTTGTACGTACTGTATCTGCATTTTTGTCCTCTTATCAGTCGGAAGGTTATGCATGTTCTTTGTGTATTCTACTATGCTCTTGGATTATTTTTAGCATGTTCAGCCTTGTGTTCTTTTTGGGTTTATGCCTCATCATCTTGGTTATCCTTGTTGCCCTCTGTAGTGTGTATGTGTGTGTGTGGGTTTTTTTTTTTTTGTTTTTTTTTTTACCTGATATAGTGTTCTCCTCTTTTTGTGGTTCTCACCCTCCTGGCCTGGTTTCTCCTCCGCCCTCCCTGGGTCGGGCCTGTTATCCATCTAGTTGGGGGAGGGGGGGCTTGGATGTTATGTTTGCACCTGGAATGCGCCTTTTGTGAGAGGAGTACTGTCATGGTCTGAGCGCTGATTCTGTCCAAGTTTGGGCTGTCTGGTATTTTCTCCATTCTGTGTTGTCATATGGCCTTCCAGGGCTTTTATTGTGACAGCATCACGGCAGGACTTCCGGCTGTCAGAGCCGAGCCGTGCCGTGACAGCTGGATCACATTTCGTTGATTATATTCTCCTTTCCTGATTAGTCCTTAGGCATTATTTAAGGGAACAGCTGAGGCTGACTCCTCGCTGCGACCTCGCTTAACGGTGGTTCCCCACAACGTTCGGCTGGAGTCCCTAACCCCGGCTCCAGTCACCCCCTTGCTTCATTGCGCATCTGTAAGTGTGTTCCTAGTCTGCGTTTATCTTTATTGTGTCTTTGTTATAGCCTATGTATGTGTTTTTGCCCCATGTGGCTGCTCTTTTGTCTTTTGTATCTCTTGTTAATAAATATGCAAACTCATCGGCTGGCCTATAACGTCTCATTAATGGCCGCAAGGGCGATCCATGACACACAACATGAATGGAACATTATGAATCCTAGCTTCGGTTTTCAAACACTGCTATTTCTTTTTCACACACATACAGTACTTAACATATTGTCGTGTATACTGCATCACTGTGATTCCTGTCCATCAAAACATGATGCAAAATACATGGCCCAAAGTTTGCATGGTGGACTGCACAAGAGTCAGGAGTTTCATCTGTTTATGAAAAAGTGATCATTTTAGTTCACATTTGGCACAAAACACCAGAACTGGCACTTCACTGATTATCAGGGTTCCCACACATTTTTATGAACAAAATTTCAAAACTTAACCATAACCTTTTAAGAACCCATAATAAAATTCACATTCACTTCAAATACTTCAAACTAGGTGGTCAGTACACTCTCCTTTATCAAATCATCCCCTCCCATCAGGTCTTGTCATCACAGGTGGGTAGAGTAGCTAGAAACTGTTTTCAAGTAATAATAGCATGAACTTATTATTGTAATTATGCTTCGGTGAAGAGGCATACACATACCTGTCAAGTGATATGGTTTCGCCGTATTTTAATACGGGGAAAATGCAATTTTAGTAAATACGGGCGTATTGCCATTTCTGTACGCCAAAAAGAAAAATATACGGTGTGGAGATGTGAGATTTCCCGAGCGCTTGAAATGGCACGGTGGAATGCACTTGCGCGCCCTCTCTGCAAAGCGGCGATGGTAGAAGCAAAGGACGTCGTCCGTTCCGTGTTGCCTGGCCCTTGCTGCTGCCGTCGTCAGTGAGTCTGTTGCTGCAGCCTCTGGCCCCATGCCGTCTCCGGACGTTGCGCCTAGCTCTGCTGCCGCGGCCGAAGCCGCGCTCCGTTTGTGGGCGTCGACGAGTCATTGCGCCTCCTTGCTCAGCTCATGGTAGTCTCGCCGGGCCAACAGAGGTGAACCGGCCAGGATCACTCTCACCGCTGGCGGTAGGGTTCTGAGGAAAAGGCGGGTGAAGATAAAGCTGTCATCTTCGGAGTCTCTCAACCTCAGCATTTTCCCCATCAGGTCTGCGGGTCTGTCGTTCTCAAACTCCGTCAATGCCAGGAGCCCCTCTGCTCGCTGTTGCACCGAGGAGGTGAAGTGGCTGATAAGCGCAGCCTTCAATGCGCTGTATTTGTCGTTGTCCGGCAGGTGGTTGACCAGGTTCTCCACCCTCTGGACTGTGTGGTTGTCCAGCTTCACCACCACATGGTAGAATTTTGTGTTGTCTCTTGAGACTCTCCGGAGGTTGAACTGCGCCTCGACCGCGCTAAACCAGGAGCGCGGACTATTCTGCCAGAAGTCCGGCAGCTGGAACGTGGCGGCATTCGTCAGGCTGGCTTCTGACGAGTCCGGCTCGGAAGAATTATTTCTGCTCATGCTTCGTCGTAAGGTCACCAGTGTGGAGATGTGTTGAAGGATGAGACTGAGTTTTATTCCTCAGGTTCAGCTTTATTCACAATCACATACTCCAACATTCCAAAGCAGAAAAAGAGGATGAATCTTCTCACGTCTGTCCTTTTATACCAGGACATCAAATCTACAGTCACATGGTGTTTAATCAAACATACATTCACATGGTACTTAATCCCAGTCACAATGTAACTTCCCCCAATCTTAACACCATCCACCCCCTAGTCTCCGGTGGTCAGGAAATCTCTCAAGGCCATCTCCTTGAAACAAAAGGCCAAATCTCACACCCTCCTGTTATAATCTACTACTACTACTACCTTTAGGAGGCTCAGTCCCTTTGTTCCCCTGAGACGTGAAGCACACAATAAACATACAGTAATATATCTGTGGAGCATATGAAACCAACATATGTGCCCCACAATAGGCCTATAGTTTGAAAATTCCCCTCTGTCACCCGTCTTGTATATCGGAATTACTTTGGCTATTTTCATTGCATTGGGAAATATACCTGTTTGGAGAGACAGGTTACAGATATACGTCAGTGGCTTCACTAAGCATTCAATGATAGTTTTGACTAAAAGCATGTCAATACCATCACAATCTGTAGATGTTTTACTTTTAAACGATTTAACAATTTCAATGATCTCTCTCTCGTCTGTGTTCTTTATGAAGATGGAGTCTTTTACAGCTTACATGCTGTTGCTTATTGTATCACCTGTAGGTTCCGTAATGGGTATTTCTCATGCCAAATTAGGACCAATGTTAACAAAAAATTTATGAAATTCATCCATCCATCCATCCATCTTCTACCACTTTTCCGGAGGTCCGGGTCGCGGAGGCAGCAGTTCAAGCAGAGAAGCCCAGACTTCCCTCTCCCCAGCTACCTGCTCCAGCACTTCAGAGAGGATACCAAGGCGCTCCCAGACCAGCTGGGAGACATAGTCTCTCCACCGAGTCCTGGGTCTGCCCCGGGGTCTCCTCCCAGTGGGACGTGCCCAAAACACCTCAAGTGGGAGGCGTCCAGGAGGCATCCTAATCAGATGCCCATACCACCTCAACTGACTCCTTTCAATGTGGAGGAGCAGCGGTTCTACTCTGAGCCTCTCCTGGATGACTGAGCTCCTCACCCTATCTCTGAGGGTGAGTCCAGCAATCCTACGGAGAAAGCTCATTTCAGCTGCTTGTATCCACGATCTCGTCCTTTCGGTCATTATCCAAAGCACGTGACCATAGGTGAGAGTAGGAACGTAGATTAACTGGTAAATGACAGCTTTGCCTTAGAACTAAGCTCCCTCTTCACCACAACAGACTGGTACAATGTCCGCATCACTGCAGATGCTTCTCCGATCCGTCTGTCAATCTCTTGCTCCATTTTCCCCTCACTCATGAATAAGACCCCAAGATACTTAAACTCCTCCACTTGGGGCAGGAGCTTGTCCTCAACCCAGCGAGGACAATCCACCTTTTTCCGGCTGAGGACCATGGACTCGGACTTGGAGGTGCTGGTTCTCATCCCAGCCGCTTCACACTCAGCGGCAAACCGTCCCAGCAAGAGCTGTAGGTCATTGCTGGATGAAGCCAACAAGACAACATCATCTGCAAACAACAGAGATGAGATCCTGTGGTCACCAAGCATGACACCCTCCATTCCCTTTCTGTGCCTAGAAATTCTGTCCATAAAAATTATGAACAGGATCGGTGACAAAGGGCAGCCCTGGAAATTCATCTGCGTCATAAATTCATATGAACATATATGAGAATATTTTTTTTTTCGGGGGGGGGGGGGTGAGCGGATGATCGTAAGAGGACCCATCCGATCCAGTAGATGGCCGTAATGCGCTAAACACGTCTGTCAACCGCGAAAAAAAAAAAGTCCAACGAGGAGTTGAAGGCAACGTTAACAGGTGTGATGTCATTTCGGCGCATGCGTACCTCGATTTAAGATGGCGACGAGAGGATGGAATTTCGAATCCCGAATCGAGACTTGTTGCTAAAACTGTGAAAAAGACTTTGGTTGCTTTCCAGCAAATGTAAGTAATATCTGTAAGACAAGAACTAAGCTTCCCCGGAGAAGGTTTAGGCTCCGTTTTTAAATTTAAAGAGTATTTAAAAGAACGGAGAGTCAAGCTAAAACCAGCTAGCTTAACTAGCCAGTCTTTCTGGCATATCAGAAAGCCAGTCTTTTTGATATGAACAACTACAGACCTGTAGCTATTGCAAATGTTATATCTAAACTGTTAGAGGGTTTACTCCTGAACAGAATTGAGGATTATCTGTGGACAAACGACAATCAGTTTGGTTTCAAATCAGCTCTTTCAACTGACAAGGCTGTTTACCTACTCCATGAATTTGTTGACTACTTCAGAAGCCATTCCACTAGTGTCTATGCTACGTTCCTAGATGCTAGCAAAGCTTTTGACAGGATTAACCACTGGTGTTTGTTCAGAAAACTGATCGATCGAGATATTCCTATTTAACATTGTTAGCATCCTGTTATACTGGTACAGAAGGCAGTCTATGGTTGTTAGATGGGGCAATGTCACCTCATCCAAATTTCATGTGACCAACGGTGTTAAACAAGGTGGTATACTGTCACCCTTGTTGTTTAATGTCTATGTTGATGATCTCAGTGTACTGTTGAACAATACTAATGTGGGCGGCTCCTTTAACGGTGCACTGTTAAATCACATTTTCTACGCTGATGACCTCTGTTTGTTAAGTTTGTCTACTGCAGCGATGCAACATCTCCTTTCGGTATGTGAAAAATTGGGTGAAAAAAATGACATCTTGTTCAACTGTACTAAATCTATGTGTATGGCTTTCAAACCAAAGGGTGTCAATACGTCGAATCCTGTTATGTCACTTTGTGGTAATAGCTTGAACTTTGTTGAAAAAGTCAAATACCTAGGTGTGTGGATTGAATCTGGTAAGACCAATGTTGATTGCAACAGGCATCTCAGGAAACTGTATGCTCAAACAAATTTACTGTTGAGAAATTTCCATAGATGTTCCCCTGATGTCAAATGTATGTTGTTCAAGACCTTCTGTACCTCAATGTACTGCTCGCCTTTATGGTTCAATAGCAATGTTGCTGTTAGGAACAAAATCCGCATTGCATATAATAACTCCCTAAGAAGGTTGTTAGATGTACCACGAAGGTCGAGTGCAAGCAAGATGTTTGTGTCTGTGAACATTCCGTCTTTTGGCGAATTGTTACGTAAGAATGTTTACAGTTTTATGAGAAGATTGCTGGCATGTAACAATCATCTTATATCAGCAATTGTCAACTCGTCACTCACACTTCATTCCAGCATTTGGAAGTGGTGGCGTTCCATTTTATACTGAGCCCATTATTGTATGTTATTGTTGTTATAAGAGCGCCGAGTGTCTGCTGATCTGTATATACTTTTATTTATTCATTTATCTATTTTCTACTCGTTTTAGTTTTGCTCTTAATATGAACCCTGAGTTTGAAATAAACATTTGAATTTGAATTTAACTAGCTTAGCCGCTCCTGTTTCCTCTTCAAGCTGTGTTCATCTCCAGTTTATTTTAGCATTTTCTCTTAACGCTTCATTTCTGAGAACAACCGAGGTTAAGAGGAAAACGTGACATGTGATCAGTAAGCAGGCTACAGTTGAATTACATGTTCTGAAGTATTTTACCCGAAAAGCAGGAACAGAAAATCGATCGTGGCATTTTGGGAACAGGTCAAGTGGACCCCTGACCAAGTGAGCTCCCCAAGTGGACTCCGGGGTCCAGTCTTACGTGTACAAGTACATTTTTAATCCGGTGATTTACAGACTGATTCAGAGCTTTCTAAAGCCTCTTTCAGAACATTCTAGTCCCACATACAGTACCTATTGTGTGGATTTTCACCTGGGTTCAGCCAGCGGTGACGAGCAGCAGTGGTGGAGAAAAGTCTTTTGGAAACAGAAATGGAGCCAAAACCTTCTCCGGGTCAGCTTAGTTGTCATGAATATACACTTCTTTGTGACCAGGAAAAGTCTTTCCAACAACTTGACACAAATTCTTGATGTTGTTCTCCTTCTTCACGTTTACAAATCACTGGCTTGAGAATGTACATGTTGTGGAGCGTGTAAAAAATGAGGCTGATTTGGTTCAAGCGGTTTATTACACGACTCACACGAGGAGCATAGACAGAATGGCATACAAGTAGGAACTCTTCCCTTAAATAACATGACATCCTTCTAGACTCTTCTCACACACAAAAGATAATCTCCCCCGACTGCAGTCAGTCCATTCATCCTTGACACCTCCCTGTTATCTTACTAGGGCATCTAGAAACTTCTCACACACAAAAGGTTAACTTCACGTCCTTTGTTCCTGTCTAAGGTGGTAAACCATTATACACTCCCCAGGTTGCCACAGTGTAGAAATTAGATCCCGGGTGTTATGTATGAAATTACCTCTGGAATGACGAGGCTAGGTGCACAATAGAACTCAGCTTTATTTGGGGTCAGTCACACACACTACAGCCACCAGGCAGGGGCATCGGCGAAAGAGGCCGGATGGAGATGCCCGCCTGGTATTTATGGGCGGTGCAGTGGCGGAAGGGGAAGTGGCTGCCACTACACCGCACTTCACAAATAAAGGTACTACAGTGATCCCTCGCTACTTCGCGCTTCACCTTTCGCGCCCTCAGTGCATCGCGGATTTTTCAAAAATATTCATCAAAAATTCAAAATTGAGAAATAATGGGCGGGCGCTAGCAGAAGGCAGGGAGACTACATTAGACCATCAGGTATCAACACGGAGAGCCCGCACAACTCAAAAATCCACCTCTCTGTTCGCTGTTCTCGTGTTGGCTCGGCTCGGAAATCTCGCAAGCTGATTGGCCGAGACGTTTCACCCACCTTCTCTCCCTGCCGAACGCCCGTGCAGCGAAGGAAGACCGCATTCATTGCTCTTTATCGCTCGTGTTGCTTAGTCTCGCCGCGTGGAACTTTTTGCTGTTCTCTTGTGCCATTTTGTGCAAAATAGTCTTCCCGTCGAGCCACTACGCCGCCTCCTGCAGCTTCTCCAGCTCTATCGAAAGCTGCCCTCCTGCTGCTTCTCCAGCTCAATCGAAAGCTGCCCTCGACGATGCTGCGTCTCTAGCACCTCACGATGAGGCGTCACCTGAGGAGCAGTAAAGCTCTCATTAACCTGTGCAGTAAATCATCTTCATCTTGAGTTACGTATCTTGTTATAAGAATAAAAGAGTTCCAAAAACATATTTATGTACACTTTATTTACATCTACGTATGTATGTACACTTACACACACACACACACACGTATCATATGAGAGAGAGAGTGCCAACGATGCGCTGACAGCCTGTCAGCGTGCGAGCGGCTGCAGCCCAGCGGCACATTTTACTTTCAGTTTTGGAGCGGTTGCAGCAGTGGGAGCCTAGATTGAATGAAAATAGCATGCTCCAAGGTTGCTGCTAAAAGAAAAGTGGACAGTGAAAACCGGCAGTTAAAAGATGTATGGACTGAGCAGTTTGCATTTGTTCTCCCTCCTACCAGCACAAGACTACAGCTTGATAAAAATTTACAGTTTGAAACTGCATTATGAGAGCAAGCAAAGGAATTTTGAAGAGACATTTCCTCAAAATTCAAAGGTCAGAACAACAAAAACAAATGGACTGAAATCCTCATATCAAGCTACAGGATTCTTGTTGCATCTATGAGACAAAAAGCAGCAGAGTTGTGAAAGTCTCTTCTGAGTCGCTGGCTGCCTTCACAGCTCCTCCCACAGCAGAACAGCCTGGTGACATGGGCGTAGATCAAGGGGGTCCAGGTGGGACAATTTTTTTCTTTGAAAGTTCTAAATTTCCAAGAAAAAAATAGCTACATGAATAGACCAGGATACGTTTTATTGTCCCCTGGAAATTTGTTGTGGACTCACAGTTCTGACACAAACCTGCTTCCCATTGAATCACAAGACATAAAATCATAACATGACATCTGCTCACATATATTGCACACTACTCCCATTACACATATAAAAAAAACCAACAGTCTAAACATAAACTAACAGAACATGTAATACAAGTTAGGATCACCATGCTGTTGTACAATCCTCAGAGCAATTTAGGAGCCTAATTGAGGCAGGTACAAATGATTTTTTTAAAAGGGTTTAATCTGCATTTTGGTATTCTGTATCTTCTACCAGTAGGCAAGAGCTCAAACTCAGAATAGAGGATGTGTGAGGGGTCCTGCAGATCTCTCTGTGCCTGCCTGCACACACACTGCTCATAAATGGCCTGAAGGGAGAGCTTTTCAGTTCTCCCCATCACCTTCATGGCAGCCTGGACCAGACGCTGCAGCTTAGATTTGGCCTGCACAGAAATATTGCCGAACCACACAGACATCCCGTACCTTATGATGCTCTCCAACACCGCCTGGTAAAATAAAAACATTATTTTGTTACTGACTCCAAACACCCTCAGCCGATGGAGAAAATACAGCCTTTGCTGTAGATGAGAGCACACAAACTCAACATGGTCATTCCAGGTAAAAAGGTTTTCCAGATGGCTGCCCAGATACCTGTAGGAGGTGACCTGCTGAATTTCCACACTGTTAATAGATAGTGGAGTGTGGTCTCCCACTGACCGAGGGTCCATCACCATCTCCTTAGTTTTTTGTGTGTTGATGACCAAGAAATGTTCATCACACCGCTTTGCAAAGCCAATAAGCTCAGTGAAATACAAGGAGGTGTCAGTGTCTTGGTGTAATAGGCTAAGGATGGCAGTGTTGTCAGAAAATTTCAAAAACAGGTTACCTGGATACTGACTAGTACAGTCATTAGTGTGGAGGGTAAAGAGGACAGGAGAGCTCACACAGCCCTGAGGTGCACCTGTGCTGATGGGTTTGGAGTCAGGAAGTGTGTTACTGATCCTGACATGCAGTGGGGTAAAAAAGTATTTAGTCAGCCACCAATTGTGCAAGTTCTCCCACTTAAAAGATGAGAGAGGTCTCCAATTTTCATCATAGGTATACCTCAACTATGAGAGACAAAATGAGAAAAAAAAAAATCCAGAAAATCACATTGTCTGATTTTTAAAGAATTTATTTGCAAATTATGGTGGACAATAAGTATTTGGTCAATAACAAAAAGTTCATCTCAATACCTTATATACCCTTTGTTGGCAATGACAGAGGTCAAACATTTTCTGTAAGTCTTCACAAGGTTTTCACACACTGTTGCTGGTATTATGGCCCATTCCTCCATGCGGCTCTCCTCTAGAGCAGTGATGTTTTGGGGCTGTCACTGGGCAACACGGACTTTCAACTCCCTCCAAACGTCCTGGGTATGACGTTAAACTGCATCCGGGCGAGAGGGTCTGTTGGACTAGGAGGATGATGGAGTGCCTCTTAACCCTCGCTGATACTCCCAGGTGTCCCTTGGGCAAGGACTAGTACCTGTTAGCCTCCCTTACCAGGGTTATGGTAACTCCCCAACAACATTGTGTGTTATAATTCTCTAAGGGGACCAAGGGTTAAAGTGGTTCCGAGCACCCCCTTGCTGATCATATGAGGTGACAAATGGGGTAACTTGTTTGCCGTGAGTTGCGACCCGTGTCAGTAGAGGAAGAGGTCCTGGTTCTTGAGGAATGTGTCTTGCTGCGGCTTTCGCAAGTCCAACACAGTGCTTTGGCTCCTACTTCACTTAGACGGGAGGTTGGAAGGGCCCGATCCAATCAATCGGCTTGTCAAGGTCTACTCTGGGATGTCTTTTGGCAGCATAACATCTCCTAATCCCAGAAGCCTATGGCGGAGGGTCAATTGAGTAATTTGCACTTTGGTGCTTTATTGCTCGAGTATACCATCCCTGTATCCCTGGTGCATAACCTGCAGGAAGTCCGTGGCTCTGTGCATCCCCATGTAGGGCTCCAAGGAGGGTGGGGAGCAGGGATAATGAATCATACTCTATCAAATATGGCTACTAAACAAACCCCTGAAAAACGAATGTTGGAAGACGATGTGGATGACTCAGGAATTAGCAGGATGGCTTTTTCAAATGGTGATAATTGGCTGAGGCTTATTGTTTTAGAGTCGCTCTCATCAGATATGCCTCTTTCTAAGCTGTCCCCTTTTGCTGTACAGAAGGGAATTTCAGGTATTGCAGGGTCAGTTAAAGATGTTAAAAAACTGAGGCCTGGCCAGATTTTGGTGGAATGCTTGAAGAAATCCTATTCTGAAAATCTGTTGCAGTGTAATGTGCTGGCTGGTGTTCCAGTGAAGGCTTTTCCTCACCCTTCTCTAAACAGCTGCAAAGGAGTAATTCGTACTCGAGAACTCCACGATATGGAAGAGGATGAAATAGCCTCAGAACTGCAACAACAAGGAGTAACACATGTGAAGAACCATTAAAAAAGAACCATTAAATGTGAAGAACCATTAAAAAAGATGACCCAACAGTAAAAACTGGCACTTACATTCTGACATTCAGCTGGCATCAGCTTCCAGAAAGAATCCAACTAGAATATCTGAGTGTAACTGTCGATACCTTTATTCCAAACCCGTTGAGATGTTTTAACTGCCAAAAGTTTGGCCATGGCTCTGCAGGATGTAGGAATAAACCAGTCTGCTGCAGATATGGAGAGGAAAGGCATGAGTTGGCCTGCACAACACCTCCCAAATGTAGTAACTGTTTAGGCAATCATGCAGCATCATCGAAGGAATGTCCTTGTTGGATCAAGGAAAAAGAAATTCAAACTGTCAAATGTACTAAGAAAATTAGCTACCCTGAGGCACGTAAGCTGGTAGAAGGTTTCCCGAAGTACAAATTCCAGCAGAATTTCTCCGCTGTTGTGAAACCTAAGATGCAGCCTGCTGAGTGCCAGACAGATCTGACCTGGTTAACTAAAGATAAGCCCTCATTATTAAGTAGTATTAAAAATTCGAGTCCCAGTTAAAAGTAAAACGAGCACTCAAAGCCTGACTACAATAAGTCAGCCCTTAGGTCAGAGTCTAAGCAATTCCACAGAACAAAACCAATTATCAAAAGAAAAGGAAAAATCCGGCTCCTCTACTCAGGCAAAATCAAGCCAAGAAAATAAATTGCAAAAGAATGGGAATCCAGAAGATGCAGAAATGTCTGAAGTCACGACTTGCCGTAGTTGCAGCCCCTCCCCTAAAAGCAAGCATAAGGAGCGTGCTTTTGTTTTACCTACCTGATGGTGGGTAGCCACATCATTCAGTGGAACTGTCGTGGCTTTAAGGCCAACTTCTCTGAAGTGCAGCGTCTAGCTGCTAGTTTTAATCCCCTTGCTTTCTGCCTTGAAGAAACTCTCCTGCTATCAACCAACCCCACGTCTCTGAAACATTATACTATGTATAATGCATATGGTCCAAATGTGCATCGTCCATCTGGTGGTTCAACAATTTTAGTAAGGAATGACCTAATTCACAGCCACTTGGCATTAGTCTCCAACCTACAAGCAGTGGCAGTTCGTCTAACTTTGCATAAAGCAATAACCTTACGCTCTGTCTCTATACCACCAGATATGATTGTGACACCGGGAAGTCTCGATGACCTTCATATAATAATCAGTTGCCATCCCCATACATCCTTATGGGTGATTTTAATGGACATAATCCTCTGTGGGGAGGAATTCTCTCAAATGCAAAAGGCAAGATACTGGGGGATTTTATTGCTAAAAATGATCTATGCTTTTGGAACGATGGGTTTCACACATACCTCCACCCAGGACATGGAACCTATACTGCAATTGACCTATCTATATGTGATCCTGAGCTAGTGCTGGAATTCTCGTGGCAGGTCTTGGATGATCTTTGTGGAAGTGACCACTTTCCACTAATATTGACGTCTACGGAAGTGGATGTGCAATCAAGAACTCCGCGATGGCAACTCAAAAAAGCAAACTGGCCTTCCTTTGTCTCTCTGTGCAAAGAGAAATTCAGGCAAAAACCTCAACCACACTGTCACTCTGTTCATAGCTTTGCCCAAACTTTAATTACAATTGCAAATAAGACTGTCCCAAAAACATCAGCAAAGCCACATCGTAGGTCCAACCCATGGTTCAACAATGACTGCAAAAAGGCCATTGAGGCAAGAGAAAAAGCAGAGAGGGTGTTCAATAAACATCCAACAACAGAAAACCTGACCAGATTTAAAATCTGTCAAGCTAAAGCATGCAGGATCATTAATGAAGCCAAGAGACAGAGCTGGAGAGAATTTGTATCAAGCCTCACATCCAACACATCTACCAAAAAGATCTTGGATTTAATTAGAAAGATGAAGGGTAAGGAGAATGGACTTCAGATACAGCATATTAATCACCAGGGTAATCTGCTGACGACAAAATATGAAATAGCTAATCAACTAGCAAAATCATTTGAGAAGAATTCATCTATTGGAAACTACCATCCTGAGTTCCAAATCATACTAGCACAAGAAGAACAAAAAGAAATAAACTTTTCTTCAGATAACTCAAAACCATACAACCAAGATTTCACTATGGAAGAACTTTTGCTCTCAATTAGGAACTCTCATGACACTGCTGTGGGGCCAGATACAATTCATTATCAGTTTTTAAAATGCTTATCCCCCGGTGCACTAGCCATTCTCTTGATGGTTTTCAACAACATCTGGAAGTCAGGCAGTATTCCTGAAAGCTGGAAAGAAGCAGTAGTTATACTCGTTCCAAAACCTGGGAAAGATCATACTGATACCAATAACTACCGTCCAATAGCTCTGACAAGTTGCCTCTGTAAAACCATGGAAAGAATGGTAAACAATCGCCTTGTGTGGGTGCTTGAGTCTGAAGGCCTTTTAACTGATTACCAGTGTGGCTTCAGACGTGGTAAAAGCACTTTAGACCACCTTATCAGATTAGAGGCCTATATATGTGATGGTTTTATTAGAAAAGAACATGTAGTTGCTGTATTTTTTGATTTAGAAAAAGCATATGACACAACATGGAAATATGGTATTTTAAGAGACCTACATGGCATGGGTTTTAGGGGACATTTGCATTTTTTCATTTCAAACTTTTTGTCCAATAGACACTTCAGAGTCCAAGTAGGAGATAGCCTTTCAGAGCCCCATGTGCAAGAACAAGGAGTCATCCCCAGGGAAGTATCCTCTCGGTTACTCTTTTTAGCATTAAGATTAATAGTGTAGTTGGTGTTCTTAGACCAAATACCTTTTGTAGTCTTTATGTAGATGACCTCTGTATTTGCTACAGGGGGAAAGACATGAGCACAATCGAAAAGCAACTACAGCTGTGCATAATCAAGATTAATAGGTGGTCAGTCAATGATGAGTTTAAATTTTCAAAAACAAAAACTGTCTGCATGCACTTTTGCCTGCTGCAGTCCCTTCACCTCGACCCTGAGCTTTTCATAGATGGAGAAGCTGTCAAGGTGGTAAAAGAAACCAAATTCCTTGGACTTATTTTTGATAATAAGCTGTTTTTTATTCCACATATAAAATTTTTACGAATCAGATGTTTTAAAGCCCTTGATATTATTAAAGTTTTGGCTAAAACTAAATGGGGTGCGGACTCTACTGTGCTGCTGCATCTCTATAGAGCACTTGTAAGATCTCGGCTAGAGTATGGGAGCATAGTTTATGGATCAGCAAGGAAAACGGACATCAGGACGCTAGAAACTGTCCATCACCAGGGGCTAAGGCTTGCCTTGGGGGCTTTCAGAACCTCTCCTGTTAAAAGTTTGTATGTTGAAGCAAACAAGCCTTCACTTCACAACAGGCGCCTGAAATTGGCTCTCCAGTATATGGTTAAACTTAAAGCAAACCATAGAAATCCAGCCTACACTGCAGTTTTTCACCCTCGATTTTTGCATTTGTATCAGGTCAGACCTAAGAGCATCACTCCTTTTGGACTCCGTATAGAACCTCACCTGGTAAAACTAAACCCTGATATAAGCAAGGTAGCACACACAGTTTTGTCCCATTCCACCATGGAGTTTAAGGAAACCCAATATAATTCTGGATCTGAGCCAGAACAAAAAGAAAGACACTCACCCAAATGTGTACCAGCAGCAGATCTTGGACATAAAATGCCGTTTTCCTCACCATTTTTCCATATACTCGGATGGATCTAAAGTAGATGGCTCAGTCTCTGCTGCAATTGTCACCAGGCACAATCAGTACGGTTTGCGGATTCCCAAACAATGTTCAGTTTTTACAGCAGAGGCTCGTGCTTTGCTTCTAGCATTGGAACACATTGAGAGAACCAAACAACAGAGCTCCTTGATTTTTACTGACTCCAGATCCTGTCTTCAGGCACTTGGGTTTTTAAAGACTGATCACCCCGTTATTATCCGGATTTTAGAGAAACTAGGTTTTTTACTGAAACATAATGTTAATATCATCTTTTGTTGGATCCCCAGCCATGTTGGCCTGTCAGGTAACGAGCAGGCAGACAATGCTGCCAAGAGAGCCCTTACCCAAGCAGTCATTCAATGCCAGATCCCAGCCTCAGACCTTAGGCCTCTAATAACCTCCTATGTTTTAAAGAAGTGGCAGACTGAATGGGACACATGTACTGCAAATAAATTGCATGATATTAAACCTACCACAAGCCATAGACATTTGCATCACTTTCAAAATCGACATGATGAGGTAGTGTACACTAGATGCCGTATTGGCCACTCTAGGCTTACGCACAGCTTTTTATTAAAAGGTGAAGCACCACCATCTTGTCAGTTTTGCGGAGGTTTTTTTAATCAATAAAGCACATTTTACTTGACTGTACTACTCTCACGGCAGCAAGACAACGTTTTTATACCCAAAAGTCACTGAAGGATATTTTTAATATGGCACCACCAAAGAAAATTTTAGGGTTTTTAGCACATGTGCATCTGAAGCATCTTATTTAACTTTTCTATTTTATTGTATGTACATACACTGCCGTTCAAAAGTTTGTGGTCATCCAATTATTTTGTGTTTTCCATGAAAAGTCACACTTATTTACCACCATGAGTTGTAAAATGAATAGAAAATATAGTCAAGACATTGACAAGGTTAGAAATAATGATTTGTATTTGAAATAATAATTTTTTCCTTCAAACTTTGCTTTTGTCAAAGAATCCTCCATTTGCAGCAATTACAGCATTGCAGACCTATCATGATTGCACAAGGGTTTTCTAATCATCCATTAGCCTTCTGACACAATGAGCAAACACATTGTACCATTGGAACACTGGAGTGATAGTTGCTGAAAATGGGCCTCTATACACCTAAGTAGATCTTCGTCGGCCTCCGTCGGTCTATGATGACCATGGAAGAGAATCCTAAACGTCTACTCTGCTGGAACAGCACCACCTGTGGCTGAACAGGCCGATGCGCGAATGACAGTCCCTGTCACACAGGTCGCACTTGTGGGTGGTCTCCGTGCTGCTGGGTCTGTGGCGGTTCTTCCTGCGGGTCCTTTTTTCATCTGCTGCAGCAGTCAGTCTCTCTTCACCCGCCTTGAGCTGTCTGGTCAGGGTGCCTCTCTATTTGGAGCAGTCCGTTGCAAGGTCCTCCCAGCGCTCTGTGTTGATCTCCAGGGCCTTCATGTCTCTCTTGCAGACGTCTCTAAAGCGCAGCTGTGGGCGGCCAACGTCTCTCCTGCCAGTCGCCAGTTCTCCGTAGAGGACGTCTTTGGGGATTCTGCCATCCTCCATACGGTGAACGTGGCCTAGTCAGCGGAGCCTGCGCTGCCTGAGTAGAGTGAACATGGAGGAAAGGCCGGCGCGGGACAGAACTTCTGTGTTGGGCACTTTGTCCTGCCAGGATATGTCGAGGATGTGGCGAATGCAGTGCAAGTGGAAGGAGTTCAGTCTCTTTTCCTGCCGGGCGTATGTTGTCCACGTCTGACTCCCATAGAGCAGTGTGCTGATGACGCAGGCGTTGTACACTGCCATCTTTGTCTTGACGGAGAGTTTGGGATTCTCCCACACTCGTGTGGTGAGGCGAGCGAGTGTGAAGGCTGATTTTCCAATCCTCTTGTTGATCTCTGTATCAAGAGAGAGGTTGTTGCTGATCGTGGACCCCAGGTACGTGAACTGATTCACGACCTCCAGCTCGTAGTTGTCGATGGTGATGGTTGATGGTGCTTCCGTGCCTTGTGCCAAGACGTTAGTCTTCTTCAGGCTGATGGTAAGCCCGAAGTCCTTGCATGCCTGGCAGAAGCGGTCCATCAGGGTCTGAAGCTCCTGCTGTGTGTGGGTTGCGACTGCAGCGTCATCTGCGAACAGCATGTCTCTGATTAGAGCCTCACGTACTTTGGTTCTGGCTTTCAGGCGGGCGAGGTTGAAAAGCCTGCCATCAGATCTTGTGTGCAGGTAGATTCCCTCTGTTGCTGTGCTGAAGGCATGCCTCAGGAGCATAGCAAAGAAAATCCCAAAGAGGGTTGGCGCAAGTACACAGCCCTGTTTCACTCCGCTACGTATGTTGAATGGCTCTGAGATGTTGCCATCGTGCTGCACTGTCCCCTGCATGTTGGTGTGAAATGATTCAATGAGGCTTTGCAACTTTGGTGGGCATCCTGTCTTTGGCAGGATCTTGAAAAGGCCCTCTCTGCTGACCAGATTGAACGCTTTGGTGAGGTCGATGAAGGCGACGTACAGGGGTATGTTCTGTTCTCTGCATTTCTCCTGGAGTTGGTGGATGGAGAATATCATGTCTACCGTCGATCGCTCAGCGTGGAAGCCACACTGAGACTCGGGGTAGACACGTTCGGCAAGCTTCTGTAGACGAATGAGAACAACTCGTGCGTAGACTTTGCCAACAACGCTGAGGAGGGAGATGCCCCTGTAGTTGTTGCAGTCGCTTCTCTCCCCTTTGTTTTTGTAGAGGGTGATGATCTTGGCGTCCCTCATGTCCTGTGGTACGGCACCTTCCTTCCAGCACTGGCAGAGGACGTCATGCAATGGCAGCAGTAGGGCGGTCTTGCAGTGCTTGATCAGGTCAGGGGGTATGCCGTCGTTGCCGGGTGCCTTGCCAGCGGCCAAGCTATCAATGGCCTTGCTGAGTTCGTCGATGGTTGGCTCGGCGTCAAGTTCGTCCATGGACGGCAGGCAGTCGATGGCATCAAGGGCTGACGGTGTCACGGTGTTCTCTCTGGAGTAGAGGTCGGAGTAGTGTTCCACCCATCTCTCCATCTGCTTGTTCTTTTCTGTGATCATCTCCCCAGTGGAGGATTTGAGGGGGGCCGTCTTGCTCTGAGCCGGACCAAGTGCTTTCTTGATGCCATCGTACATACCACTTATGTTCCCTGTTATGGCAGCGGTTTGAATGTCTTGGCTGAGCTGAGTCCAGTACTCGTTGGCACAGCGCCGCGCAGTCTGCTGAACTTTACTTCTCGCAGCCCTGAGAATCTGGAGATTCTTCTCGTTTGGGTACTTCTTGTACTCAGCAAGTGCTGAGCGCTTGGCTTCAATGACGGGGGTCATCTCGGTCAACTTGGCATCAAACCAGTCCTGTGACTTTGAGGTCTTCCTCCCAAAGGTAGCCAAGGCTGTGCGGTGGATGGTGTTTCGCAGCACTTCCCACTTCTGCTTTGCAGATTCTCCTTCTTGTGGTACACCAAGTTCCTTCTCAAAGGTGGAGGCAAACTGCTCAACAAGTTCTGGTTGAGCCATCTTGCTGGTGTCAATCCGTGCCTTTCCAGGGTGTCTAGCACGATGGAATTTCTTCAGCTGCAGCTTGACCTTGCAACACACCAATGAATGGTCTGTGTCGCAATCTGCACTCTGGAACGAATGGGTGATTAGCACGTTCTTCAGTGAGGTGCGCCTGGTCACGATCAAGTCCAGCTGGTGCCAGTGCTTTGAGCGCGGATGTTGCCAGGAAACCTTGTGTTGGGGCTTGGTCTTGAAGAACGAGTTTGTGATGCACAGATCGTGATATGTGCAGAACTCGAGCAGCCGCTGTCCGTTGTCGTTCATTCTGCCCACGCCAAAAGGTCCAAGACAGGAGGGCCAGGAGTCGTGGTCAGCACCCACTCTGGCATTGAAGTCTCCAAGGAGAATGAGTTATTCAGAGTTGGGGATGATCCTGACAGTTGTTGCGAGATTCTCGTAGAACTCGTCTTTTGCTTCTGGTGTGGCTGTCAGTGTTGGGGCATACACACTGACGAGGGTGACTGGGCCTTGAGTGGTGTTCAGGCGGATGGTGAGGAGTCGTGCAGAGCCAGTGCTGCCCAGTTCCACCATCTTCAGCAAGGTGTTCTTCACTGCGAAGCCCACTCCGTGTTCCCTGTGTTCGTCACTGCCCTTTCCCTGCCAGTAGAATGTGTAGTCCTTCTCTCTCAGTGTGCCTGCGTCAGCCAACCCGTGTTTCCTGGAGAGTGGCGATATCCACTCCCAGTCTCTTCAGCTCATTATTGATGATGGCAGTCTTCCTGGTATTGTTGATGTCCGTGAGGTTAGCAGCAAGTCCTGTCATCATAGTGCGGACGTTCCAAGTTCCCAGTTTCAGAGTTGGTCTCTTTTGTTTTATTGTCTTGCCTGGTGCGAAGGTTCTCAGCCTGCTGTTCGGACTTCTCCTCATCCCCATGCACCCAATGAGGAAAGCAAGCTGTGGCGGGACAACACCTTATTGGCTGGGGGCTGCCCAGCTTGAGGTGGGCGGTAGCTGTCCAGTGAGATCCGATGATCCCTCCCACCGTCGGGAACAACCCCTGGCGCCGCGCTCTACGCCAATTGAGCGGTGGCTTCTAACCGGTAACTGTCATTCCCTGTGTTTTGTCTACGCCAAAGGCGAAGCTGGAGTGTCCTCTCCAGTGATCCGGTGTTCTACCTTCCAGCGTTGGGCATTGGTAGGATTCAAGCCTGGGCAGGAAGATATGGAGGACAAGATGTTGCCCATGCAGCATGTCCCCCCTCTCCACGTCACTGATGAATCCAAAGGAACAGCAGGGCTGCTACAGTTTGGCACCAGTGCCGTTGCAGGAGCTGCCAGAATGATGTTGAGCACAACATAGAACTGCCTTAGGGGCTCCGACTCCGGATTTTTCCTCAGGGTTGACTCCCGAAGCCTTTCCCGTGACCGGGTATGCCGCAAGGCAGCAGAGGTTTGAAATCAGGGTTTACCTTCCCCTAGATGGGCTACCTTCCCAGGTTGACGAGCCACCATCTACCCGAAGCATCTGGTTTTAAGGCGCCAGAGATCCTCCCTCGCCCCTTCTCCTATTAGTAAAAGCAGTTCCACCGGGCTTAGAGACTAAACCACACGGGCAGGCTAGGAGTTGGACTTAGTTGTCAGAGGCTTTTCGAGACGCATGCCATAAGGAGCATTTTATGAGCACTGGGAGCTTAACCCCAGTGCCGCTCCTGGCTATGACAACCTTGGAACCAAGGTTACTTATGTAGATATTGCACCAAAAACCAGACATTTGCAGCTAGAATAGTCATTTACCACATTAGCAATGTATAGAGTGTATTTCTGATTAGTTTAAAGTTATCTTCATTGAAAAAAAGTGTTTTTCTTTCAAAAATAAGGAAATTTCTAAGTGACCCCAAACTTTTGAACGGTAGTGTATGTATCTCACTGTATTTATTGATTCTTTCATTTATCATACTGTCGCTATATAATTAACTCAATTTTCTTATTGGTTCTAATTTTGCCATGAAATAGCCATAGATGCTGACATGGCACTAAACAAGAACACTCACTCACTCACGCACTCAACTCCCTCCAAAGATTTTCTATGGGGTTGAGATCTGGAGACTGGCTAGGCCACTCCAGGACCTTCAAATGCTTCTTACGAAGCCACTCCTTCGTTGCCCGGGCGTTGTGTTTGGGATCATTGTCATGCTGAAAGACCCAGCCACGTTTCATCTTCAATGCCCTTGCTGATGGAAGGAGGTTTTCATTCAAAATCTCACGATACATGGCCCCATTCATTCTTTCCTTTACACGGATCAGTCGTCCTGGTCCCTTTGCAGAAAAACAGCCCCAAAGCATGATGTTTCCACCCCCATCCTTCACAGTAGGTATGGTGTTCTTTCTCTTCCAAACACGACAAGTTGAATTGTTACCAAAAAGTTCTATTTTGGTTTCATCTGACCATATGACATTCTCCCAATCCTCTTCTGGATCATCCAAATGCTCTCTAGCAAACTTCAGACGGGCCTGGACATGTACTGGCCAGCAGGGGGACACGTCTGGCACTGCAGGATTTGAATCCCTAACGGTGTAGTGTGTTACTGATGGTAGCCTTTGTTACTTTGGTCCCAGCTCTCTGCAGGTCATTCACTAGGTTCCCCCGTGTGGTTCTGGGATTTTTGCTCACCGTTCTCGTGATCATTTTGACCCCATGGGGTGAGATCTTGCGTGGAGCCCCAGATCGAGGGAGATTATCAGTGGTTGTATGTCTTCCATTTTCTAATAATTGCTCCCACAGTTGATTTCTTCACATCAAGCTGCTTACCTATTGCAGATTCAGTCTTCCCAGCCTGGTGCAGGTCTACAATTTTGTTTCTGGTATCCTTTGACAGCTCTTTGGTCTTGGCCATAGTGGAGTTTGGAGTCTGACTGTTTGAGGTTGTGGACAGGTGTCTTTTATACTGATAACGAGTTCAAACAGGTGCCATTAATACAGGTCACGAGTGGAGGACAGAGGAGCCTCTTAAAGAAGAAGTTACAGGTCTGTGAGAGCCAGAAATCTTGCTTGTTTGTAGGTGACCAAATACTTATTTTCCACCATAATTTGCAAATAAATTCTTTAAAAATCAGACAATGTGATTTTCTGTATTTTTTTTTTCCTCATTTTGTCTCTCATAGTTGAGGTATACCTATGATGAAAATTGGAGACCTCTCTCATCTTTTAAGTGGGAGAACTTGCACAATTGGTGGCTGACTAAATACTTTTTTGCCCCACTGTACATGCACACACACAGCTAAAACACACATACTTGTGCATATAACGGAACTGTCAGGATGTGTGTGAGCACTTTCAAGCTACATGATAAAGATCCAAATCATTGTTTAGCCCTCCCCTATGTCTTTTTGCCCCCCCCCTTTTTTTTTTTACCTTTACCAGTCTTGTTCTGACAGATATGCCAAAATGTCGGAACTCCGGAGGAGAAGGATCCAGTCAGCTGATCGCTCAAAGCCAGAGCTCAGCTGTTTTCCATGATAAATCACACTTTGATGTTGGCTGCACCTCCCAGCCAAAGCACGCTCCATGCATTATCTTGTTTTTTTTCACTTTATTGGAAAAAAGGCTTCTTTTTTTTTAATCTCCATCAGTTAGCGTGCCTTTGAGCCAGGTCGTGTCAGGCTGCTGCTTCTCCCGGCATGTTCTGTGTTGGATACACCGGTGTTGTTTGTCAGACCCATGCCGCTGATGCTCCGCTTATCTGGGGCGAGTTTATTGTGGGGCGAGTTGGCCATGGAGCGAGCTGGTTATGGGGCGGCTGTAACTGGCTGGGGCGAGTTGGTTATGTGGGGACTTGACCGGGTACCCTCGCCTTAGAACAGTCATTATCACATCATCATAGCAGTCTGTCGGTGGCAACAATGACCGTTTCATTTAGGTCTTATCAGATTCCTCCACGCAGCTCTGTCTTTTGCCTTCTGCTACCAGGAACTCCTTACCTTGTTAACCCAGGCGACGTCCGAGCCGGTATGAGTTGCTCTCTGACTGACCATTTCATGAAACTGCTTGCAAAGTATTTGAGTACCGCTAGCTTTTGCTGGACTAGTGGCACATTCTTGGCAGACAGAGGTACAACAGTAACTTCTTCAGTAAGTGACTCTTCTCTATAACTCTGTTAACTTTGATATTGAAACCTTTTTTAAAAATCTGGTTGGTATAGTTGGATTAGTCACAGAAAATTTAAGGTGTTGGACTAACCTGAAAAAGGTCAAAGTTACAAGGAAAAAAGTTAATTTATAAGAAAAAGATCACAAATTAATGAGAAAAGCTGCAAATTTCTGAAAAAAGTCACATTTATAATAACTATCACTGGACATGCATATTCATTCATTCATTCATTCATCTTCTTCCGCTTAATCCTTTTCGGGTCGTGGGGGGGCTGGAGCCTATTCCAGCATCTTTGGGCGAGAGGCAGGGTACACCCTGGACAGGTCGCCAGTCCATCGCAGGGCCAACACAGAGAGACAGACAACCATTCACTCTCACAGTCATACCTAAGGGTAATTTAGAATCCCCAGTTTTTTTGATGCCAATTAACCTAACTTGCATGTTTTTGGCATGTGGGAGGAAACTGGAGAAATCCTAGAGTAAACCCACGCAGACACGGGGAAAACATGCAAACTCCACACAGATCACTGTTGGTCGGCATAATCAAACAAAAAATGTATCAAAGGATGCACTAAATTTTTCAGGAAAGAAGAAATCATAAAATTACAAGAGAAAAGGAACATTTAACCCCTTAGCATTCTGGCCTATTTCCAGCCAATGTGAAACATTCAGCAAGGGGAACAGCAGAATTTTAAGAGGTGAAATGTTAAGAAAAAAACATCAGTCTTTTAAATCAATGGAGAAATACAATGGAGAAAATGATGGCAGTCACAAACTTCAATGAAAAACAATATGAAGTTATGACACAAAGGTTACAAACTCAAGAAAAAAATGTAAATTCATGAGCAAAAAAATCTTGGATTTTCAGGAATTCTCAAAATTTTGTGGAAAAAGCTTATTTGATGAAATTGCAAGAGAAAATTAATTTGAAAAATTCAAAGATTTTTATTTGTCAGTGCTTCTATGTGTTCAGGACATACAGTAGAATTGAAATGCTGTTTCTCTCTCTTAGTGGTGTGCGCAATATATAAGAAAAAGGAGTAAGGTTGGAAAACAACAACAGTCTATGTACAGTAATGCTACCCATAGTGCAAATAATGGTAAAAACACAGCAATCCTATGTAGAGTAAACCGGAATACCAGTAAATTGAAAGTTCAGTGTGGTAACAGGGGTGCAGACAGTGGCAGCTTGGACTACACATGATCAGCATTGCAATAACAGACAGCAGCAGGGATGGCATTTGTGCAAATGGGTGCAGTAAAGCCTTATTCATGCTGCATTTCCCTCTAGTCCGTTTTGATCCGCGTATGCTTTGGAATAGCCTGGCATGCACGCGGCACTGTTCATACTCACTTTTTTCATCTACCTAGGCCAAGTGGTTGATGCATGCGCACAACCATCATTTGTAGTTTTTCTCCCGCCCAATAGATTGCGCCAAGGCGATGACATGCCAGGATTTTCACCAACAAAGAAACGCGAGAGCAACGCACATCAACAACAATGGCGTCATACCGTCACCGAGAGGAAGAGGAGCTGCTGTTAAGATATTCTGTGGCAGAATTGCAAAAAACAAAACAAAAACAAAAAAACACATAGCATGTGACCACTGAACGAGAACCGGGCCACGGTATGTATGTATGATTCATGAAACTGGTGCTGCTCACCCTCTCCACAGCTGCTCCCTCGATGATCAGAGGGGGATGCTGTGTGTGTCCCCTCCTGAAGTTGACCACAGTGTCCTTGGTTTTTCCCACATTCAGGAAGAGATTATCGTCATTACACCGTGGACCAGTTGGCTCACCTCATTTCTGTAGTTAGCCTCTTCGTTGTTGGTGATGAGGCCCACCACCGTTGTGTCATCCACAAACTTGATGATGTGGTTGGTGCTGGAGGCTGGTACGCAGTCGTGGGTCAGCAGGGTGAAGAGCAGTGGGATGAGCACGCACCCTTTGGGGGCCCCTGTGCTCAGTGTGATGGTCTTGTTGCTGCCGACCTGCACGTTCTGTGACCTTCCTGTGAGAAAGTCCAGCACTCAGTTACAGAGAGGTATTGAGTCCCAAGTGTGAGTTTCTGTATTAGTTGCTGGGGGAAGATTGTGTTGAATGTTGAACTGAAATCCAAGAGCAGCATTCACACATAGGAGTTGTTTGAGTCCAGGTGGGTGAGGCCTGGGTGGAGAGCAGAAGAGATGGCGTCGTCTGTGGATCTGTTTGACCTGTATGCAAACTGAGATGGGTCATGGGAGGGAGGGAGGGTGGACTTGATGTTCTGCATGACCAGCCGCTCGAAGCACTTCATTATGATGGAGGTCAGTGGTGTGGGCTGGTAATCGTTGTAGCTGGATGGGATGGGCTTCTTTGAGACTGGTATTAGTTTTGAGTCATGTGGGGACAACAGCTTGACTCAGGGAGATGTTGAAGATGTCAGCCAGGACATTCTTATGCTCCTCCATGCAGTCCTTCAGAACGTGACCTGGTATGTGGTCTGGTCCAGCCGCCTTGCGTGGGTTGATCCTTTAGATTAAGGGTGTGCCATATCATATCATTCACGATAATAACGGTATAAATTTTGATCCTGGTGTAAAAATGAATGTTGCGATATTTGGGATCTGATGCATGACAACGTCACACCGCATAGAGACAGCAAAACAAACATGACAGGAAGCTGCCGCTTTGACGTTGGGCCGTCTCCAGTTGAGTGGAAATATTTAAGCTTCACTTTCTGTTTCAGACTGCTGTCATGTTTAAAAAAAAAATAAAAATGGTGCAGCAGTGTTCCGCACGTACACAACACCACTGGAGTGGTATTAACATTGAACAATGTGCAGCTCGAAGTGGCTGTAGATTTTTACTTTCATTTTGGCCGCTTCATCTTGATTTTATTCAACCACCAGAAGAGACGGGGGGGGGGGGGGGAAAACCAAACGAGAGCTAAAAGCACCAGGACGGGTCCATGCAATGGGAGTAATGCAGGTAAAGTGATTCAGCATAAAACCCAACCTCTGTGTGCTGTTAAGATGTAACGGTTTATATTATTTTCTTATAATATTTGATACAGAACTAAAAAAAAATATTTTAAGCTAAATTTGACCTGTTGTTGATAAAATGGAGAAATAAGAGTTTTTGTTTGGTTTTTCCTGAATATGTTGAAGGTAAATAATGCTGGCCTGTGAAACTGTCCTTTTTTGCATATATTTAAAGACGTTGGACAGACGAAAATTCAATATCGCTAATTCATATCTCAAATTGTTGTCTGAGACGAGCTAAAGCGAACCGCACATGTTTTGGTGTCAACGAATGTTGCTTAAGGTGACAATGCGCTCTTGAAGTATGCTGCCGTGGAGAGCTTGCGGACTCAGCCAAGCGATCAGTGGCTAAGATGGCCACTGACTGTGTGACGTCACCACCGGCAAACACACGCACACGGTCGCGGCCATTGCTGTGTTTTGCTTCATGCAACACTTGATGTTTACGTTTTAAAATCAGCGATTACGGATATTTCTCGGAATACTTGTGGATTACAAATAGATTATTTATTAAGATTAGGATTTCAGGAATCGAATTAATATGGCTTGGCGTTGTGTTGTCTACGGGTGCGATAGTATACCAGAGGAGTATGCGGTGAGTGTTTTCAAATTTCCCGTCCCTGGGAAATTCCAAACGGCATGGGTGAAATTTGTTCAGAAAACGCGAAAACATTGGAATGATGTCGGTAAAACACCCTACAGGTGCAGTAGACATTTCGTTGACAGCGAGTTCGAGAATAAGATGCAATTTGAAATGAAATTTGCAAAAAGATTGGTGATAAAGAAAACGGCTATTCCAACTATATATCCCTCGATTCCCAAGTCTGACTCTGAGACAAGTGTCAGTGACAGTGGCGTGAAAAGCAAGGGTGATCTACCGATGCGATCAGCTGTCAGAAAACGAGAAGTAAACAGGGTAAGTTTAGTATTTTTAATTTTCACTGCAAATATTTACTAAACATCTTAAATGAATTCCAAGCAATGGTTTGCATTGCCTTACCAAGTTATCAAATATTAGCATATTAGTGTATTCATACTAATCTAATATTAAATATTCAGTGCTGTATAGGGAGGTGGTTGTGCCTGTTTGATCAATTTACACTACCGTTCAAAAGTTTGGGGTCACCCAGACAATTATTTTGTGTTTTCCATGAAAAGTCACACATACTTACCACCATGAGTTGTAAAATGAATAGAAAATATAGTCAAGACATTGACAAGCTTAGAAATAATGATTTGTATTTGAAATAATTAAAAAAAAATAATAATTTTTTGCAGATACTAAACTTGCTCAAAGGAAGGTCAGTTTTATAGCTTCTCTAACCAGCTAAACTGTTTTCAGCTGTGCTAACATGATTGCACAAGGGTTTTCTAATCATCCATTAGCCTCCTGACGCAATGAGCAAACACATTGTACCATTAGAACACTGGATTGATATTTGCTGGAAATGGGCCTCTATACACCTATGTAGATATTGCACCAAAAACCAGACATTTGCAGCTAGAATAGTCATTTACGACATTAGCAATGTATATTAGATATTAGAGTGTATTTCTGATTATTTTAAAGTTATCTTCATTGAAAAAAAACAGTGCTTTTCTTTAAAAAATTAGGAAATTTCTAAGTGACCCCAATACCATAAAATGGTGCCCATTATAACTGTGAAATGTTATTTATTGGAAGATAATAATTGCTATATCTGGAAACTAGTTATTTTCTTAATCTGTAGTGATACTCCATTGATTTTTGTATTTTTTTGTATATTTCTGCTGTGTTTTCAAACATTCATACAAAGGTGGTATAGTATGTAATATTTCATTTCAAATTGAGAATAATTTAGTGTGTTCAAATTATTCAAATGTGTATGACATGTGACTTTGATGAATGAACTATGAGAATTATAACATTGACATGAACATTAGTAAATTCAATATATGATTTTACAAAACTTTATTTAAATGTCATTGTTCACAAATCTAATCTTGGTAGGCAAAATCCCTTGTAGTGATCCGATGGGAATGTCTCTCTGAGGCTCACCGCACAGGCAGGCAACATAACCCTCACTTCTTTCCCAAGAAATCCCCAACACCACCGTACCAGTTGCCTGTAGGCTATGAATCTGTATCGCCTGAAAAATATGGGGTTTGCATTGATTATTCCATTTGCATTGATTATTGAATATATTGAATGATTTGTTCATAATTCATCTGGAAAATTAAATCACATGAATAAATATTGTTTATAAACTCACTCGTGTTGACTTGCGTCATGATCACCATATTGCTGTCTGTAGGCCAGATAAGCTGTCTGTAAAACCCAGATGTCAAGACAGACAGAGCGAAAACCTGGGTGATCAGTGATACACTTTGGTAGATTATCATCGGTGTATCCACAGCCCTTCAGTTCTTCTACTTTCTCCTTCACCTTCAAAATCTCCTGGCAGCACCGACATTCACTTGATGTTGGCATAATGTTACATTTCTCACAAGTGCACCTGTGCAAAAAAAATGGTATAATCAGATGCTTATAATAAACTAATGGCTCGTGGGAGTGCTATATAAATTGGTCTATGAAGTTTGATTAGAAAAAATTAAAAACATGTAAAAAATTTTGAACGGAAAGAAAAATTATAGTAAAACAATAATGAATCACAATAATTCTTAAACATGATCCATCAATCTCTTAGAGAATTATGTAGCTTTTGAGAAAAGTATTAACATGATGATGATTAACAACATGTCATGACAAACTCGTAAAGTACACATATTATCGCTCACATAGATTATCCATTTATTTCGAATGAAAATGTTTCTAAGTCGCCAAATAAGGCAGCGAGTGACCAGTTGGTAGTTTTAGTTTGAAAATTAAGTGTGTGACCATGCATGTTGCCAAAAAAAAATATTTCTAAGCATCTTTTACCAAGATAAATCTTCGAGCCGATCCTCGTGAACGTGGTCTGTTCCCGTCTCTGTTTCGTCTTCCTCCTCTCCCTCTGGCTCGAAGAAATAAGGCTGAATACCCCCCTCAGCACCACCCAAAACTACTTCATCATCCGATTCTTCATTTTCAATGTCATCTGTTATATTGAGGTCGTCAAACTCGAGAAAATAATCGCTGTCTGAATCACTTTGCTCTCGTTCGGCCATTTTCTTTGAATGGCTGCGGTGACGTCACTAATGCCTGCACCTATCGAGAGATGGCGGTTCTGCAGCCTCACTAAGTGAAGGCTGGGCTATGAGCAAATAAGGTCATTTATGGAAGCTGGTGACACATATTAAATCATGGGAATCGACAGAATAGAATATTTTCATAGAATCAGTTGATTGGTTCAATAAAAATATGTCACTGTCCGAGGCCTTTAAAAGGAAAAAAAACGGTATTCTGCAATATTGTGAAAAATATCATTATCGTGAAAATTCAAAGAAATATCATATCATTTTAAGGCCATATTGCCCACCCCTACTGGAGAGGGTCCTCTTCATGCTAGCTGGATCCAGGCTGAGAGCCTTCTCGTCTGGAGGAGGACTGGTCTTCTGTGCTGATGTGCTGTTTTGTGCTTCAGAGCGGACAAAGAAGATATTTAGGTTGTTCTGCGATGTGATGTCACTCGCACAGGTCTGAGGTGGAGGTTTGTAGTTGGTGAGGGTCTATATGCCACACCAGAGAAAATGTGCATCTCTGGTGTTGCTGAAGTGTTTGGGTATTTTTTTGCTGTACTGTTGTTTTGCTTCCTTGATACCACGGGACAGGTTGGCCCTAGCTGTTGTTAGTCCTGCATTGTCACCGGCCCTGAAGGCTGTGTCTGGAGCCGTCAGAAGCCTGTGAACCTCTGCTGTCATCTATGGCTTCTGGTTAGCGCGAACAGTGACGGGTTTGCAGTGTGTGACATTGTCAATGCATTAAGCTATGTATGTTTGCTACAACAACCTCAGTGTACTCCTCTATATTTGTGTGTTCATTGTGAGTGGCTGCATGCTTGAAAATGACCCAGTCTATAGTGCTAAAGCAGTCTTTCAGAGTATCAGAGGCTCCCCTCTGGCCACACACATAGCAGCTTTTTTGTTGGTCTAATGGCTGTCACTCTTGGTCTGTATGCAGGCCTTAGCAAGATGGTGATGTGATCAGAGACCCAGGTGGGGGAGCGGGGAGGCCTTACATGCTCCCCTGTGAGTTGTGTACACCAGGTTCAGCAAATTGTCTCCGCTTGTTGGAAAGTCCACATGCTGGTATAGTTTCATAGGAGGGCCTTTAAATCTACATGGTTGAATTCTACTGCTGTGATGAGGAATCTGTCTGGATGTGCTGTTTGTGTCTCACTTGTAGCCTGATAGAGTTCCTTTAGTGCCTTTCTTCTCTTGCTGGTGGCGGTGGGTGGGACATACCCGGCGACGACCGGGATACATGTAATTTCCCTCAGCAAGTAGAACGGTCAGCACTTGATGATCATAAACTCCACCAATGGAGAACAGTGTTTGTGGACAACAGTCGCATCTCGACATCAGGGGTCACTGATGTAAACACACATTCCTCCCCTGCAAGTCTACCCTTCCTTTCATGAACACCTAGTCAGCATGATAGCATGTTTGCCCCGCTAACTGAATAGCAGAGTCCAAGATACTGTCTTTTAGCCACGTTTCCATAAAGATAAATACACAGCAGTTCGGTGCATCGTGTTGCGTAGTTCTCAGGAGATGTATGTGGTCTATTTTGATGTGTATTGAGCACACGTTGACGAGAATGAGGGAAGGAATCGGGAGTCTTTGTAGGCTACTAGCTAGCTTAGCTCTGATACCGCCATGCTTACCTTTCTTTTGTCTTTGCTCACACCGTCTATGGTGTCTCCATTTGGAATGAGACACAGTTGTCGAGTCCAGGGGGTGTGGAGGTCTGGTGGAGATGTCCGAGGCCACAGAGTTCCTCTGTAACGGTCTGGTCCAAGACATAATGTTTGGTCATAATCCATATCTCCAGAAGGCTGTGGTGACTGTAACTTGTGCGCAGCATCATAATGTGGACATTAAACACATGAATATACACTTAGGAATAATTTAAACAACACTAAATGGCACAAAACACTAAGAGAGAAGAAAGGCCACTGCGTATTAACACACCACTTAGTGGTCTATGAAACATAACAAAAAAGTCACCAGTTCATGTCAGTGGTCCAAAGACAAATAAAACTTCAAAATTTTCAAGAAAAAAGTCACCAAGTAAAGGAAAATTTCATTGAAAAGGGTAAACTATTGTTGAAAAGCTCCAGTTTAACTATAATACAGTGCAGATATTCAAATAAAGTCTGAAAGTTACATGGAAAAAAATAAAACATCAAATATACTAGTATACAATGACATATACAGAAAAAGTCACAAACCTTATTTTCTATTTATATTTATCCTCTGGCGGTAGATGGTGGGCTGAGCGGCTCTATCTGCTTTAGTTTTTGAATTGATCGATCCCCATCAAGGGAGTCGCTGATTTTTGGCTCCTGCTGGTCGAAGGTCAAAGGGAGATTATGGCTACGGTCACACTCCAGGTCTGAATGCTCAATTTTGATTTTTTGCTGAGATCCAATTTTTTTGTTTGGGCATTGACATTATAACTAGGGGTGGGTTCAAAAGATCAATATATCGATATGGATCGATACATGCTTGACTGAGCCGATATCGATCCACAAAATCCGCGGATCGATCTTTTAATATTAATATGTTTTAATATAATATTTTTACGTTTGTGAACGTCTGCTGAGTATAATCAGGTCGAAACCGGGTCAGTGAGCCAGGAAAAACGGCCGAGAACCATAAACAACTGACGCGCTAACGGAGCTAGCAAGCTAACGGATATGCTAGTTCTTCTTCTGTGGTGTTAAAACGGTTCTCATCCGGCAAGAGTTTCCTGCCGCGCGTGGTCTTTCGTGTTTACACGAGCGGCGATATTAACGTGCGTCTCTTAATTTAGCAACAAAAGTCACCGTGAAGATTGTCCTCAACAGCTTCTGAATATTTTTCATAAATAAAACTTCTGTGTTCCCTGCGGCGCATGCACACGTCTTTTGTGTTTACATGATGTGGAGTTAATAACGTGCGTCTCTTAATTTAGCAGCAAAAGTCACCGTAAAGACTGTCCTCAACAGCTTCTGAATATTTTTCATAAAGCGGGGATAAACGGACTTTTACTCCGTGCAGCGCTGTGTTGGAACATCAAGTTGACGACTGATAAAGGGAAAATGCGGAGACTGAAACCCGTGAAGCAGAGGAAGACTTGGAGCTGCTGAGACTGTAAGTATAATATTTGTTTTAACGTTGATGTCGTCAATTAATAATTTATCTGGCATGATGGTGGTTTCTTTTACAAACTATGGACACAGAGAGAACTGTTGGTTAAGCGCTGTGAATAAATGCAGAATTAAGGTATATTTTATGAGATTATGGACTTCTGCCACTTAAGCGATGTGAAGAGAATAAATCACAATAAAATTAATAAAGGCTGCAGTACAGCAAGCTATTGTTACTCAGTAGAACTAAATTGAAATGAACAAACCTTCTCAGGAAATGAACTGAAACCCTTTTCCAACATTGAAAGTTAATTTGTAGTCAAAATATAAAAAAAACAACCTAAATTATTAAACCCTACTGTGGTGTGGCGATCTAAAAATATGAATGTTAATTTTACTGTGAAATCTATTCTTTTTATCTGCCTTCAGATGTGTGAAGACTGGAAGCTTCATTCTCACTGAGACCTTCTGAAGGTCAGAGGTCGTCAGTGGAGGAGCATCCCTGCTTCATGTGGATTTCAGCACAGAAGAAGACCTTCAAGATTCAAGGAGGTGCTGCCATCATTTTCTCCACACTAACATGCATTCAATGCAATTTAGTTGTTGTAATGACAAATTCTTTTATTTCTTTTTTTAAAGTTCTCAGCAAGAACACAATATTGGTCATTTTTTTTTTTTTTTTTTTACAATTTTACTGAGCATTTAATTCTAAATAAATCACTGTTTAACAAGAAATTTTTGGCAATCCTGTAATTTCCTTGTGGTGTTACATAGAACAGCATCACTGTAAACTATGGAAAAAGCAGCTGCTTTAAAATCTCAGAATCAGAATCAGAATCAGGTTTATTGCCATTGTTCATGTAGTACACAAACTAGGAATTTGTCTCGGTGCAATGCTGCAACATTAAACATGATAAGATAAAAGAAATAAACTATACATGCAATAAAGTGTAGAATAAGAGTAAGTGGTACTGGTCAGCAGTTAAAATATATTAGCGAGCAGCAGATACTGTGGAGAACTATATAGTGCAGTCGGTAATGCAGGAAGAAAACAGTGATGATTGACATGAGTCTGGTTGAGCTGCTGTACATAGTGCACGAGAGTCAATAAGTCACTTAGTGTTCAGCAGTCTGATGGCAGAGGGGAAGAAGCTGTTCATGTGACGGGAGGTTTTAGTCTGGATGGACCGAAGTCTTCTACCAGAGGGGAGGGGGGCAAACAGTACGTGACCAGGGTGTGTGGGATCGGCTATGATCCGGCCAGCACGCCTCCGGGTCCTGGAGATGTACAGATCCTGGAGAGATGGGAGCTTGCAGCCAATCACCTTCTCAGCAGTGCGCACGACGCGCTGCAGCGCGTCGTGCGCACTGAATCTGTACTTCCTCACACAACTTTGAGTGCAAAAAAACTCTATAAGTGCCATAACTTTTTGGAAAAGCTCCCACAAATCCAGGCTTTTTGGGCCACAACAATCACAAAAACAGCTGACAAAATCCTGGAGGGACTGAAATACAATGAGATTATGAATGCATGGTTCATGCATTGAATTTGTTTACTTACTCTGGGTGGTGAACTTGACACGACACACCCTTTGGACTAAAGAAAGCACCTGTGAGCACTTTATGAAATGATAAGTTAAATAATAAAAAGTGCATTATTGTAACTGATTTTGGGTCAGTTCTATATGTGATAATTTATGTATTAACAAAGTTAGAAGATTCTTGGTACAATTTGCAGCATTAGGTCTCGAAGATTTTTATTTCATGGGAAGTAAAATGGCTATTAAAATGGTAATTCCCCAGATCGAATCGGGATCGAATCGAATCGATTCAGAATCTCAAGAATCGGAATCGAATCTATTCTGGAAATTAGGGATCGTTCCCAGCCCTAATTATAACTTAAATGCGACCCCCATCAGACTCTAGTGTGAACGATCTACGGCTATGAAGTGACCCCCATGTGCAGAAGAAAACATAACGTCAGATACAGCGTTGTATTTACAGAAGTAAATATGAGCCCAGAACGGTTGAGGGGGGACAGAACTTTTTCACCCTGATGCTGCGCAGCATAATAAAATGTTGCAATCAAAAATACGAGACCAGCTTCATTCCTCTACACGCCAGATGACCGCTGTGATCATCTCTGCTTTAACAAAACTGATCGATTAAACAGTCCTCTTTAAAATGACACCCCATGTCTCAATGGGATTACCTGTAATAATAAGGTTAATGATAAATAATCCTAGCAATTACAATAGGGCTGTCGCCCACTGACGTTGTCAGTGGCTCTTGCCCTAATAAACTGCACAGCTCGTACCAGCAGCGTAACACTGGTCCTGCACAGGAAGGAGGAGCCGCCAGAGACTCCCCTGTCCTGTGTCTCCCTATCTGGCCATTCCGCTCCACAGTTGTGTCAATATTAACTTTACATTTTAGATATTACAGCAGCCAGGACTCATGGTGAGCTGTTTACAAGGAAAAGGGAATTTGCAGCATCCAGTAAAGGTGCTGTTACTGTGCACCTGTAATGTCTAACAGTTTCAGCCCCGACCCCCCCCCCCTCCGAAATTTTGAAGTTATTGTGCAGTTGGAGCCGACAAAATTACAATCCAGTGATGAAGGGAAGAAGGTTGATTAAAAAGAGAGCACAATTCAGCTGTGTCTGCCATGTTTGCTGCATCCTCCACCGCAGAATTGTGGCGTCTGTCTCACTTCAATGAGGAAAAAGTCGGATGAAATGCGACATGATCGTTCAGACGGAGGTCGCTTTGGAAAATATCAGATACATATCTGAATTAAGACTACATATGAAAGTGGCCTGGGTCTGGTGTGAAAAAATCGGATATGTGTTGTTCAGACTGTCTTTGCAGGGTTTCCTCTGGTAACCTTTCTCGGTGGCGGGCCGCCTCGCCAGAAATTTTACCACCTTGCCAAGGAGATATGAATTTATTAAGAAAAATATATGAAGCAGTGACTTTCCGCAAGCGCACACACGAACAACGCGCGTGGCCGTCATCTACGCAGAGTTTAGAAGCGCCCCGCTCAAACGTGTTTTCCAGTCAGTCAGCAGTGTCTTGCTAAGCACGACTGTCTGACAGAGATATGAGTTTATTAAAGTACTTTAAACGCGGAAAAAAATCATAAGAGGTATGTAAGTACTGGAGGCAATTATCATGGTTTTAACCCACTGGAAACGGGAGCAATAATGGAAGAGTCACTTAGCTAAGAGATGTGGTTAGAATTCATATGCAGCCGGCTTCATATGAAGGGAAAGGCAAGGGGGACTGATGAATTGCTGAGGATATATTTCACCAGTCACTACAATACTAAGTTATGCTCTGTAGGAATTGCAGGAAAAAAGAGACTGGCAATTTCTCTCTTTTCTCGCACAAGCAGGCGGGACGTTTTTATTCTCCAGCGGCAGTGACAAAAAGCAACAGTTAAAAACGCTAGCTGTAAACTGAGGTCCTTCAGCGGCTGCCAAGAGAGGTGCCTGATGAGAAAGCCTGAGAGCACAACTTTAACTGCCTAAATAGATCATTCTGTACATGAACACATATTGTGGTGAATTATGTCTTTAGAGTCCGCTACAGTTCCCTATTATGTATTGGCAGGTTAAGATGACCAAAATTCACGAAGTTTATTGACTTTAATCTGTCAGCAGCCTTAAGGCAAAGTAAATGTGCCAACATTTGATTTCAAAATAAGGGAAGATTTTTCTGCTGTCTGGGTGGTGAGGAGATTTCTAAAAAAAACAAAACAAAAAAACCAAAACTATAAACCTAAAGAAATATTAGAAATAACAGCATCCTTGGTCATTTAAAATGGTAAATGGCACTCACTTATATAGTGCTTTTATTCTCATCTCTTGATGACCAAAGCGCTTTACAGATCCTGCCATCCACCCATTCACACACACATTCACACACTGAATGTGTGTGTGAATGGGTGTAATTAAGTTAATTTGTTAACTTAATTACAATCTTATTCATATTTTTTTCTTGGTAATCAGAGTTAAATTATTGTTCTGTTCTGACTGCAAAATTATGGTCAAAAATGTAAATTGTTATAAGGAAAAAGTAAAAAAAAAAATAACAGTCTGTTTCAAATTTATCTAAAAAACCCAGTAATTTTATTTGAAAAAACAGACAAAAATTAGTCATAAAATAATCCACAAATTTATAATAAAGTTTCAAATGTACAAGAAAAGTCAATTTTACAAGAGGAGATTACAAATTTGAGGAATATGGTTTCAACTTTAGATTTACAGAGAAAAGTAGAAAACTAAGAAAATTGTTACAAATTTTTGAGAAAAACCTCAAACCTTCAAGACTAAAGTCATTATTCGAGTTTTTAAGTGGGTGCTCTTTGTACCCTTAACTATAAATTTTTGGTTGTCTACTTTTAATTATTAATTTCAAAGTACTGCTTTTACATGAGTAGAATTTCTGGTTACTAATACCCACTTGATCATATAATTTAAGTATGCATGAGTACATTGCTGTTATGAATGTTTCTTTATCTTTCCTACTCTCTCAGTGGAAAAAAAAGAAGCACTAGAATAAAAATACAAAAAATACACATATTTTTGTCATTTATCTAAATCATGACAAAACAATCCTGCAGGACAAAACATGACACTTGATATTTTCTAACCTGTTTGTATACCACAATATACAGAGCGAGAACCTGAAGGAAGGCAGAGGAAGGAGAGAAGGATAACACCACTAAAAAGTCTAAACACAGGATGTCTGGGTGGGACCCCAACTGGCCCAATATTCAAGCCTCGGTTGTACAGTACCTCAAATGGTAAGTTCCATATGCAACGTTACTGTGTAAAATTTAAAAAAGAAATAAATAGTATAAAATTAACGTATTCCGGGGGGGGGGGGGGATTTTGCCACCGCGCCAAGGTCTTTTGCTACGGTCACACTGCAGGTTTTAATGCTCAATTCTGATTTTTTTGCACAAATGCAGCATTTCCTCTGGCTTAATGTTATGGGGCAATCTGTCCGTCCTTCTATCTGTTCCACTTCTGTGAAATCAACTCCTTCTACAGTTTTGTTCTTATTTTTTTAAAACTTTGTATCAGGGTTTAACCCTTTAACAACCCCACCAAGAAAAAAAGCAATGGTGTAGAGAGAAATGAGGAGACGAGGCAGTGAGCTGGAACAGAGTGGACTTTATTCTCTCTAACCACATGTCAACAAGAATCAACCAGGTCACTGGGCATCTCTCTTTTATATCTTACATCCTCGCCTATCGACCTTGGGGGTTCATACCACAATACACACAATCACAATGTGCGTCCTCCCAAAGCCTGTCGACGCATTATCATGCAGTCCGTTGGAGAAGCCACAGTCTGCCCGGCGCATCTGCCTAACAGTCCTTTAGCCTCCACTGTCCCGTCTCGACCCCCCATCGGCTTCTGTCTTCCTGTGTTATTCAGTCTGAGTGGAGAATGTAACGCCTAGCCCCCCCCCCCCCAAACACTTAGAATGGGCCTTAACCCTCATGTCCTCTGGGCTTCAGCTGGCAGCTGTAACGGGGGGTCACCGGCTCCGAGGCGCTGCTGTGCCGGTGGGGCACTCCTGGAGGCACAACCGTCTGGGGGGGCATCTTCACCATGCCATTGTGACTGAGCTAACAAGTCATGTACCTGGGGAGCTCTCAGTGGGGGTCGTCCACACCGAGGAGCTCAGGCCAACACCACCTGCTCGCCTGCTAATATGAAGGCAGGTTTAAGCCTGTCTATGCAGACCATTTCTCTGCGTCCCCCCCAAGTCTCACACATAATGTTTATCCCCAGGTTCCAACACTCTGAACGGGCCATCGTAGGGTGGGCGCAACGGGGTCCGGTGGGCGCAACGGGGTCCGGTGGGCATCGTGCCTGACAAACACAAACGACGCATCCATCAAGGTCCTTGGGACAAAAGCGCGGGGAAAACAGTGGTGGGTCGGGCCGGATACCGTCCCTGCTTCTGCGCTACGTAGTGAAGGCGGAGATGGATCGGTGTTCGGCGCGGGGTTGTCAGGCAAAAATTCTCCAGGGAGCTGCAGCAGCTGGGAAAAAACAAGCTCTGCTGGGGAGGCAGCCACATCCTCCTTCGGTGCGGAACGCAACCCTAATAGAACCATGGCAACCGGTCCACCCAATTTGCGTCTGTAAGCTAAGCCCTGAGCGCTGCTTTAAACAACCTATGGAAACGCTCGCATAACCCATTGGCCTGGGGGTTGTACGCGGTCGTTTGATGAATGGTGATGCCCAGGCTTTGGGCCATTGTGGACCAGAGGTCGGAACAAACTGCGGGCCCCGGTTGGACGTGATGTCCGAAGGGGCGCCAAAGCGTGCCACCCATGTCGCCAAAAAAACGCATGCAACTTCTGTAGACGTGGTGGAAGCTAGCGGCACCGCTTCAGGCCATCGTGTGGTGCGGTTCACCACTGTCAGGAGGTGCGTCAACCCCTGCGATGGTGGGAGGGGGGCCACGAGGTCCACGTGAACGTGGTTGAACCTCTTAGCTGGGACATGGAATGGCTCAAGGGGGGCCTTTGTGTGCCTGTGCACTTTGGCTCGTTGGTACGCTACGCAGGCTGCAGCCCACTCTTTCACCTGTTTGTGCAGGCACTGCCAGACGAACTTTGCTGCCACCATTTTGACTGACGCGCGCACTCCAGGGTGCGCCAGGGAGTGAACCGACTTGAAAACGCGGTGGCGCCAAGCGCGTGGGACCACCAGGTGTGGGCGGCCTGTGGAAACATCACAGACTGGGGGAGGGGCCCTTGTCTTGCAGTACTCTGCTGTCCAGCCTTAACCCTGTTGGTCCAGACTGGAGCGTGCAAACATCCGCATCGTTGACCTGCTCTGCGGCCACGGCCGTATAATCTATCCCTACGTAAAATGGGTCCACTAATGCGCGCGAGAGGCTGCCACCACGTTGAGTTTACCGGCCACATACTGGATGTTGGTCGTAAACTCCGAGATTGCGGCCAGCTGCCTCTACTGCCGGGCCGACCATGGTTCCAAAACCTTGGCCATAGTGTACGTTAGCGGCTTGTGGTCCACAAACGCAGTGAAGCTGCGCCCTTTCAGCCAGAACTGGAAGTGGTGTATGACTAGGTGGAAAGCCAGTAACTCCCTGTGGAACGCGCTGTATTTACGCTCATTGTCGCGCAAAGACCTGCTAAAAAAGGTGAGTGGCTGCCAAGAACCGGTGACACGCTGCTCCACGATGGCCCCTATGGCCACGTCTGATGCGTCGGTAGTGAGCGCTATCCGGGCCGCCGGGTCTGGGTGCACCAGTAGTGCAGTGTTTGCTCGAGCTGTTTTGGCATCGGAAAACGCCTGCTCCTGCTCAGGAGTCCAGTCGATGCTGTCCGCCGGTTTCCGTTTCGTAAGTGTAGCGTACAATGGCTGCATGACCTTGGCTGTGCGGGGGAGGAAATGGTTGTAAAAGTTAACCATCCCCAAAAACTTGTGCAGCGCCCTGACCGTCTGAGGCCGGGGAAAATCTGCCACAGTGTGCACTTTGTCCGGTAAGGGTATTGCGCCCTCCGGTGAGATGCGGTGGCCCAAAAAGTCGATTACTGTAACCCTGAACTGACACTTTGCCAGGTTGATTATTAACCTGTGCTCTTCCAACCTCTGGAAAACTGTCCTGAGGTGGGCTACGTGTTCGTCCTCCGACGCGCTGGCCACCAGGATGTCGTCCAGGTAGACAAACACAAACGGCAGATCGCACAGCACCACATCCATCATGCGTTGGAAGGTCTTTGTCACGCCTTTTAACCCGAAAGGCATGCGTAGAAACTCAAACAGACCGAACAGGGTTATAACTGCCATTTTGAGTATGTCTTCTGCGCGCACCGGGACCTGGTGGTACCCGCGGACCAGGTCCACCTTGGAAAAAATGCGTGCCCCGGTGAGGTGGATGGAAAAATCCTGAATATGGGGGATTGGGTAGCGATTGTGCGCTGTGGCATTGTTTAATCTGCGGAAATCTCTGCATGGTTTTAGGCTTTAGGCTTCGGCTTTAGGCACCATGTGTAGCAGGGATGCCCATGGGCTGTTTGAGCACCTGATGATGCCCGACCTTTCCAAGTTGGCAAACTCCTCACGCGCTATGGCCAGTTAAGCTCCGTCCAGACGCTGAGGTTGTGCGAAAACGGGCGGCCCCGTGGTGGTAATGAAGTGCTCTACCCCGTGCTTAGTGATGGCCACCGAAAACGTTGGAACCGTGAGTGCTGGGAACTGGGTGAGTAGTGTGTGGAACTTACCCCCTGGAGCTGTGACGTTGGCCAGTGTTGTGGACCCTGCTCCTTGAGCTGTACAGGGCAGAGAATCAAATGACATAGCGTTAATCAGGCGTCTGTTAGCCACATCGACTAATAGTCCGTGTGCACACAAAAAAATCTGCGCCCAGAATGGGGGAGTTACATGACGAAGGATCATTGGTAGTTACGGCCGTGCAAGGATATATTCAGTGTCCTTTCACCAAAAGTCTTAATGTCTGAGCCGTTTGCAGCTGCCAGCTCGGGGCCGCTACTTCCAGCCAGTTGGTCTGCGTAGGATGGCAGGATGAGGCTCTTTTAGGAACCGGCGTCCACGAGGAACCGTCTTCCCAAGTGGGAGTCCGTCACATCGAGCAGCTTGGTTGTGTCACCGGCCGTCGTAGCTGCTACCGACTGCCGGTCCTGGCATTTCCCGAGCGCTTGAACTGGTACGGTGGCACACATTGGTGTGCGTCTTCTCCAAAGTGGTGGTGGTAGAAGCAGCGCGTGCCCCTCCGGTGATTGTTGGCCTCCACGGCGGCCACCATCGATGGCTCCTCGCCCTTGCTGGCCGTCTCACTGGGTTACGACACCACTGCGTTCACAGCCAAGGTTCTGGTCTCCAGGATAATCCGATCTGCCTGTTGTGCCAGCACCCGGTAGTTCTGCGTGGCCAGCAGCGGCGAATTGTTGAGGACCGCTCTGGCCACTGTCGGGAGGTTCCGGAGGAAAAGGTGGGCAAAGAGGAACTGCTTGCCATCTGTGCCCATCAACGCCAACATCTTCTCCATTAATTCCACCACCGACCCGTCTCCCAACTCGGAGCGTGTTAGGAGCCTTTCCGCTCTCTCGCAGCCTGAGAGTGTGTAGCGCTGGGGCAGCGCAGTCTTGAGAGAGTCATATTTGCCGTGGGCTGGGGGCCGTTGGAGCAGGTTCGCCACCTGCTATGTTGTGCGTGCGTCCAGCGCTGCAACCGCGTAGTAGTACTTGGTGTCATCCGCCGTCACTCCAGGGAGCGCTAACTGAGCCTCAGTGTGGAGGAACCAAGCCTTCGAGTCATGTAGCAAAAAGTCTTGGAGCTTGACCGAAACGGTGCACGCGGTGCTGGCACCTCCAGTCCGGGTCGTCTCCGGGGTGTTTGCCTCGAGTTCCATTCTACGTCAAAGGTCACCAGTGTAGAGAGAAAGGAGGAGGCGAGGCAGTGAGCTGGATCAGAGTGGACTTTATTCTCTCTAACCACATGTCAACAAGAATCAACCAGGTTGCTGGGCATCTCTCTTTTATATCTTACATCCTCGCCTAGCGACCTTGGGGGTTCATACCACACTACACACAATCACAATGCGCGTCCTCCCAAAGCCTGTCGACGCATTATCATGCAGTCCGGTGGAGAAGCCACAGTCTGCCTGGCGCATCCGCCTAACGGTCCTTTAGCGTCTCCACCTCCGCTGTCCTGTCTCGACCCCCCGTCGGCTTCTCTCTTCCTGTGTTATTCAGTCTGAGTCTAGAATGTAACACCTGGGTCCCCCAGAATAGAAAAAAATTTTGTTTTCATTTCTTTTTCCCTTGGGTCAGTATTAATCACAATCGATGAATTTTTTTTATCAACAGACCTTGTAATTTCTAAAATATTGACCTCTACCAAACGGTTGAGATTTCATTTCATGGTTAAGGTACGGCATTTCATACAAATACCATAAACATTAGAAAAAGTCAAATAAAATGCTAACTTATAACGAAATAGACAACTAAAAACATCCAGGTCATTTGATGCTCTTTGTTTTTGGTAATATAATCAGAATCAGAATCAGAAATGATTTATTGCCAAGTACATTAACAGATCACTGATAACATACGAGAGAATTTGACTTGACACAGAAAATGAACCTGCATTTCCAGTGACACGGCTGCATCGGGGACGCGCCTGCCAACAGGATAGAGGGTACAGATAGCATAAGAATAAGAATAATACAAGGAACAATAGGAAGGAGCAAAAAAAATCATTGATTCAGAATACTGGTTGCATAATCAATCAATATTATGATTACAAGGAAAAAAAAAAGCTCTCAATGCACATTCGCGGACAAGTTTCACAGGACACAGGACACAAGAGAGCAGTGTGTGTATCTTTATTTCAGTTCGTGGATCAATATGTGTGCACTGTTGATGCAAAGTGTTGTGATAATAGGAGAACAACAAGGGCACTTGGCAGGAGATGTTTTGTCTGGCTGCTCGCCAATCGTCCTTGCGATTATCTGAGCAGGTGCTGTCCAAGGCCTTGTGCTTGTTGTTTTGAAAACACAGACTGCAGACAGCCAGGAGGAATTTTCATGGGGAAATTGGGCCAAATAGGACTGATCACAGAGAAGGAGCTTTTTATTTCTTCTGTAGATTCAGTACTTAATCCTTCATTGCGGGGCTTTGAGTCCCGGAATATACCACAAAACAGTACTGGTTTTCATTTCAGCAAAGGAAAATACTGCATCAAACAAGGAAAGATTGCATTTCCAACTTTGTCATCTTAACTGCAACTGTCTTAAGATACAACAGCACAGAATTCTCACAATCAGTCAACTTCTGATTGAATGCTACAGTACAAAACATTCATTTTTGCATTCAAAAACAAACAAAAAAAAAAACTGCTCCATTTCCTACTTCAGTATCTCAGTGGTACAACAGCGCTGATGTTTTTTTGGGACACAAGAGCCATATTTCTGGTGGATCAATAAAGTTGATTTCCATTTAACTTTGAAAAAACATTGAAAATATAGGAAAACTTTGTCAAACATATTAAAGCGTTCCATTTCGGACCTCAACTATGTGACCGTGCAACAGCACAATGGTTTTTGAGCATCAGGTCCACTTTACCTATGGTGATATGCTAGAAAGCATTCCTGGTTTGTGTTCAAACACAGGAAAACATTGCATTTGTTCCATTTCCACCTTGATACACTCTTTAGATAAAGGTTGCATCGTCCCCGCTTGTTGAAGAGGCCAATGGACCAAGTTCGCATAATGCACATCTGGTTGTGGATGAGGGTCTTGGGGTGTCGCCTTTCTTCTGTGGTGGTGGAGAGCTGAATGATGGTTGGCCAACTCTGAATGCTGGCTTGTTGACTTGATTCAAACTGTGGGCAAGGATGAAGGATGGCCAAGAAATTATCAATTTCTTCAGGGCTAGTCTTAACTGGATCTCCCAACATGTGAACAAAGTATAAATTTGGATGATGAGCAGTGTGTTTATGTCATCAGTGAAAATCATTTTGAAGTATTGAAAGGGTGTGTTGTACAGCCTCGGGGTTCAAATCTTGAATCCGGAGCCTGGAATTCATCAATGTCTTCATGCTTCTCGAGTCGAGGACGTGGAATATGACATAGACCCTGACAATAATTGATTTACCTCCATCAATAATAACTGTAGATACTACACGGATGAACAGATTAACACAATGGTCACATCTGATTTTAATATATCAGTGATCCACTTCAACAGCAGAAGTCTCTATGCTAACTTTAATAGCATTAAAGATTATTTACATTGTGGGGAACCCACACTGGGATATTCATCTCAGACTAGAAGCAGAGGAGAGGCAAATAGTCCCTCTGCCGGTAGAGCGTGGGGGGTTAAACAGATGAGGACAATAGGAATTGTGATGGGAGAAGGTATGGAGATGAAAGACCCCAGGCAGCAGGAAGGAGCAGCTGCGGGGACAATAGGAGTGGTGATGTGTGAAATGTATTGTGATGCAAGATCTCAGGCAGCAGGGGAAATGAGTCGGGTGATATAAAGGAGAGGCCCTGGGTCAGGAGATGATTGCTTTTTCTGAGTATGAATGAAGTGAGAGAGTGAATAAAGTTTGTCTGCTGTGCAAGTCTGGTCTGGTTATTGCACTCTCCACAACATCAGTTTAAAGAGCCATTCAATATAGTGGCAATATCAGAGACGTGGCTCAGTGAAGAGAAAGGAGCGGGTTTTACATTGGATGGCTATGAATTAAATTATATGAATAGAAAAGTGAAAAAAGGAGGAGGAGTTGCAGTTTATGTTGACAAGTGTTTGCAATACAAGGTTGGTGAAAATTTGACAGTGACTGTGGATGATTTATTTGAATTTATTTCAATTGAAATCTGTTTGGACAATATGAAGAATACAGTAGTGAGCTGTGTACAGAGAACACCTGTATCAAATCTTGATTTATTTAAGGACTGGATGGAAAAAATGTATGCAAAACGTACTCATAAAGTTATGTTCATCTGTGGGGATTTCAATATAGATCTTATGAACTCAAAACATAGTATGACAGAATAATTTATCAACAGTGTACAGTATGGGCTTACAGGAACATCTCAAAAAATTAGAATATCATGAAAAAGTTCAATATTTTTTGTCACTCATTTCAGAAAGTGAAATCCATATATTAGTCATTACACAGTGAGTGAAATATTTCAAGTGTTTATTTTAATTTTGATGATTATGCCTTACAGCCCAAGAAAACCCCAAATTCAGTTTCTCAAAAAATTAGAATATTACATAAAATTAATTTAAAAAAAAATTTCAATAGAAATGTTGGCTGACTTAAAAGTATGTCTATGTACACACTCAATACTTGGTTGGGGCTCTTTTTGGATTAATTACGGTATCAATGTGGCGTTGTATGGAGGTGATCAGCCTCTGGCACTGCTGAGGTGTGATGAAGGTCCAGGTTCCTTTGATAGTGAACTTCAGCTCGTCTGCATTGTTGGGTCTGGTGTCTCATCTTCTTCTTGACAATAGTCAATAGGCAATAGACAATTATGTGTGTGTGTGTGGGGGGGGCGTCAAGTCCTGCTGGAAAATGAAATCAGCTTCTCCATAAAGCTTGTCAGCAGAGGGAAGCATGAAGTGCTCTAAAATTTCCTGGTAGACGACTGCGTTGACTTTGGTCTTAATAAAACGCAGTGGACAAACACCAGCAGATGACGTCTGTTCAGATAAAAGTAAATTTTTCATTTCATTTGGAAATCAAAGTCTCAGAGTCTTGACAGAGTGGAGAGGCACAATATCTAAGTTGCTTGAGGTTTAGTGTGAAGTTTCCACAGTCAGCTTATTTATTTATTTAGCGAATGCAAAGTCCTTAAGCCAAGCAGTTGCCTCCTGGTTTGCTGTATGGAGGGTGTGTAATCCTCCTTCCAGTCTCCTTAGGGGGCAATGGATCAGCGTTCTCGTCGCGCCCTCTGCCAGTACCCGGGCTCGCCTGGGGAAGCTAATGATCCTACCAGCAGACTAAATTCAAAGAGACGACGCCTCTGTGCCAAGTCAAAGAAGAATCCTAGTCACAGTCCTAAAGCCGAAAGCAAACAGCTCCACAGTCAGTGATGATTTGAGGAACCATGTCATCTGCTGGTGTTGGTCCACTGTGTTTTATCAAGACCAAAGTCAGCGCAGTCGTCTACCAGGAAATTTTAGAGCACTTCATGCTTCCCTGTGCTGACGAGCTTTATGGAGAAGCTGATTTCATTTTCCAGCAGGACTTGACACCCCCCCCCCCCCCCACACACACACACACATACACTGCCAAAAGTATCAAAACCTGGTTTAATGACCATGTCATCACTGTGTTTGATTGGCCAGCAAACTCTCCTGACCTAAACCCCATAGAGAATCTATGGAGTATTGTCAAGAGGAAGATGAGGCACCAGACCCAACAGTGCAGACGAGCTGAAGGTCACTATCAAAGCAACCTGGACCTTCATAACACCTCAGCAGTGCCTGAGGCTTATCACCTCCATACCACGCCACATTGACACAGTAATTAATCCAAAAGGATCCCTGACCAAGTACTGAGTGTGTACATGGACAGACTCTTGAGTCAACATTTCTATTAAACAACTTTTTTTAAAAATTAATTTTATGTAATATTCTTATTTTTTGAGAAACTGAATTTGGGGTTTTCATGAGCTGTAAGCCATGGTCATCAAAATTAAAATAAACACTTGAAGTATTTCACTCTCTGTGTAATTAGTCTATGTAATATATGGGTTTCACTTTCTGAAATGAGTGACAAAAAATATTTGACTTTTTCATGATATTCTTATTTTTTGAGATGTACCTGTACATCCAGCAATCACCAGACCTAGCAGAATTGTGTCACACAGTGCCACATTAATAGATAGCATATTCACAAACATTATGGAAAATAATATCGTGAGTGGGCTTTTATTACATGATATCAGTGACTACCTGCCAATTTTTGTTGTCTATCGATGTGATTATAGGCAGAAAAAGTATACCAAAAATATTAAATATAAAAGCATAAGAACTGAAGAATGTATGTATTTACTGGCAAAGGAATTATTCATGCAAGACTGGAAGATAGTTTGTGACGACAATGATATAAATAAAGCATATGATGAATTTTTACAAATATTTCAATCATTGTATAACAAAAACTGTCCTATAAAACAATACAGTGACAGAAGACAAAACAAAAATATTCCATGGGTTACCAAGGGGCTATTAAATGCATGTAAAAAGAAGAATACATTATATAAACAATTCATTAAGTGTAGAAATGGTAGAGGCTGAGATCAAATATCAAAGATATAAAAATAAGCTAACTAATATAATGAGGACTTGTAAGAAAGAATACTACAACAGAATATTAGAGGTTAATAAAAATGACTTAAGAGGAATATGGCAAGTGCTAAATGGGATAATTAGTAACCGATCAAAGAATGCTAATTATCCAGAATATTTTATTGAAAATGACAATTTGATAAATAATATGGAGGATGTGGTTAGTGGTTTCAATAAATTTTTTGGAGAAGTTGGTCCAGAATTAGCAAAAACAATAGTGACACCAGAAGCAAATGATAGTGGGCCTGTAAATGAAATGGAAGATAGAAATCCAGACACAATCCTTTTGGGTACAGTAACTGAAAAGGAAATTATCGAGACTGTGAGTAAATTTAAGAACAAAAACTCAACTGATTGGAATGAAATTGACATGACAATAGTGAAAAAAGTAATTGAAGGAATTGTTAAACCACTCACCCACATCTGTATCCTGTCATTTCAAACTGGTAAATTTCCAAACAAAATGAAAATAGCAAAAGTAATACCACTACACAAAACAGGAGGTAGTCATCATTTCACAAATTACAGGCCGGTCTCTTGACTCTCTCAATTCTCCAAAATACTTGAAAAAATCTTCACTAAGAGACTGGATGATTTCATTGAAAAACAACTTCCTCACAGACAGTCAGTATGGTTTTTGAGCAGACAAATCTACATCTTTGGCACTGATCGAACTCCATCCATCCATCCATCTTCTACCGCTTTTCCGGAGGTCCGGGTCGCGGAGGCAGCAGTTCAAGCAGAGAAGCCCAGACTTCCCTCTCCCCAGCCACCTGCTCCAGCTCTTCAGAGGGGATACCAAGGCGTTCCCAGACTAGCTGGGAGACATAGTCTCTCCACCGAGTCCTGGGTCTGCCCCGGGGTCTCCTCCCAGTGGGACGTGCCTGAAACACCTCAAGTGGGAGGCGTCCAGGAGGCATCCTAATCAGATGCCCATACCACCTCAACTGACTCCTTTCAATGTGGAGGAGCAGCGGTTCTACTCTGAGCCTCTCCCGGATGACTGAGCTCCTCACCCTATCTCTGAGGGTGAGTCCAGCAATCCTACGGAGAAAGCTCATTTCAGCCGCTTGTATCCGCGATCTCGTTCTTTCGGTCATTACCCAAAGCTCGTGACCATAGGTGAGAGTAGGAACGTAGATTGACTGGTAAATCGACAGCTTTGCCTTAGAACTAAGCTCCCTCTTCACCACAACAGACCGGTACAACGTCCGCATCACTGCAGATGCTGCTCCAATCCGTCTGTCGATCTCTCGCTCCATTTTCCCCTCACTCGTGAACAAGACCCCAAGATACTTAAACTCCTCCACTTGGGGCAGGAGCCTGTCCCCAACCCGGAGAGGACAATCCACCTTTTTCCGGCTGAGGACCATGGACTCGGACTTGGAGGTGCTGATTCTCATCCCAGCCGCTTCACACTCAGCGGCAAACCGTCCCAGCAAGAGCTGTAGGTCATTGCTGGATGAAGCCAACAGGACAACATCATCTGCAAACAACAGAGATGAGATCCTGTGGTCACCAAGCATGACACCCTCCATTCCCTGGCTGCGCCTAGAAATCCTGTCCATAAAAATTATGAACAGGACCGGTGACAAAGGGCAGCCCTGGCGGAGTCCAACTCTCACTGGGAATGACTCCGACCGAGTGTTGGCAATGCGAACTAAACTCTCACAACGGTCGTACAGAGACCGAATAGCTCGTAACAACAAGCCCGATACCCCATACTCCCGAAGCACCCCCCACAAAAATCCACGAGGGACGCGGTCAAATGCCTTCTCCAAGTCCACAAAACACATGTAAACTGGTTGGGCAAACTCCCACGAACCCTCAAGAATTCTCGAGAGGGTAAAGAGCTGGTCCGATGTGCCACGGCCAGGACGAAAACCACATTGCTCCTCCTGAATCCGAGGTTCGACCAACGGCCGGACTCTCCTCTCCAGTACCTTGGCATAGACCTTCCCAGGGAGGCTGAGGAGTGTGATCCCTCTAAAGTTGGAGCACACCCTCCGGTCCCCTTTTTTGAAGAGAGGAACCACCACCCCGGTTTGCCATGCCAAAGGCACTGCCCCCGACCTCCACGCAATGTTGCAGAGGCGTGTCAACCATGACAACCCAACAACATCCAGGGCCTTGAGGTACTCGGGGCGAATCTCGTCCACCCCCGGAGCCCGGCCACCAAGGAGATTTTTTTTTTTTTTTTTGTAACTTAGATTTTTATTCATTTTTCATCATATATAATGCATTCAGATCACATTCTACATTTAAAAAACAAAGGGGTTAGGGTAGGGAAAAATAAAAAAAAAATAAACAAAATAAAAATAAAAAAAAAAAAAATAAAAAATAAAAGGGGGGGGGGACAAATGTTGGAGCATCAAGTTTTTAGTTTCCATCTCTTAATTCTTCTGGTTTTTTCAGTGTCTTTGGTTATTCTTTCAATTTCTGCCTCGTTGTTGCACTTTGTAGTGTGTCCATTTCCGCCATTTTTTCTCCCATATTCCTTCTTGCATTCTTCGTCGATATGTTAGTTTTTCCATCATACGTATGTCCTCAACAATGTCAGTCCATTGTTCTTGGTCAGGAAGAACTTCTGATCGCCATTTTTTTGTGATAGTTTTTTTACATGCAATCAACAAGATTTTAACTAGATATCTGTCCTCAGCCTGTATAACACTGTCTTTTTTAAGATCACATAAGTACATCAGGTTACAGTTCATTGGTATATTATATCCTAATATCCTCTGTATTGTCACATGCATAGATTTCCAAAATGATGATATTTTGTAGCATTTCCAAAACATATGTGAGTGGTCTGCATTTTGAGCCCCACATCCCCTCCAGCATAAAGATTGGGTATTTGTATATTTTCCTTGAATCTGTGGTGTAATGAAAAAGCGAATCAGGTTTTTCCATCCAAATTCCCTCCATGCCCTTGAATTTGTTGATGTGTGTTGTGTTTTCCATATTTCCTGCCAGCTTTCTTCTGTTATGTTTAAATTGAGCTCTTTCTCCCATTTCTCCTTTATATAGTTACTTGTATGATTGTTTGTCATAAGTTTCTGATATAGTTTTGAAATAATTCTTATTTTATTTCCTGCATATGAGCTTAAAATAAGTTGTATAATCTCGTTCACATCTGTTTGGAGGTTATGCCTAATCTTCTTCATATAGTAATCTCTCATCTGCAGATATCTGAAAAATTCCGATCTTTCTAATTTAAATTTTCTCCTGATATTTACAAAGCTCCCGAGATCTTTTTTTCCGATATTGCCCCATGCTGTGATTCCCTTGTTCACCAGATTTTTGTATCCCCTATCTTGTTTTGCCGGTTCAAACTGACTGTCAAATGCTACCCATTTCAATAGTTTTATGTCTTCCCTTATATTATATTTTTGTACTATTTTATACCACAGTTCTAAAGTAAATTTAGTGATTGGGTCTATTTGTTTGATTTGCTTATATGCATCTTTATCCCCTATTATGCTTTGTACTGGGAGTCCCTCAATTTCCTTTTCCATTTCTTTCCATTTTGCCTCATATCCCTCGTCGCACCAACATATGATATATCTTATTTGTGCTGAGTAGTAATATTCCTTTAGACTCGGTAGGCCCATGCCTCCTTTCTCTTTTGGTAATTGGAGGGTTTTATATTTCACTCTTGGTTTTTTACCTCCCCAAACAAATCTCGATATCATCCTGTCCCACTTTGAGAATTGGGCATCTGGAATCTCTGTTGGTATAGCCTGGAAGAGGTAAAGTAATCTAGGTTGTATGCTGATTTTGACTGTCTCAATTTTTGAATTCAGATCCATATTTAAGATTGACCATCTATCAATATCTTTTTTTATTTCTTGTTCCAACCTATCATAGTTTGCTTTATATATTTTGCTTAGGTCTTTAGGTATGTTCACTCCAAGGTATTTTATTTCTTTTTGCTTCCAGTTTAGTTTGATCTTATCAGTTATCTGGTTTAGAGGGTTATAGTGGAATGTCAGTACTTGTGTTTTTGTTATGTTTATCTTGTATCCTGATAATTTTCCAAAATTTTCTATCAAGTTCATCATTTCCATTATTGATTTATCTGGTTGTTCAAGGTAAACTATAATATCGTCTGCAAATAGCCCAATCTTGTGTTCCGCCCCCTTTATTGTTACACCTTTTAATTTCTTATTTTGTCGTATCGCTTGAGCCAATGGTTCTATGAACAGAGCAAACAAGGTGGGCGATAAGCAGCATCCCTGCCTAGTTGATCTTTGTATATTTACTTTGTCTGTTAAGCTACCGTTTATCTTGATTCTTGCCACAGGTTCTTGATATAGCGTCCTTATGCATTGTACTGATTTTTCGTTAAATCCAAAGCGCTCCAGTACACTATATAGGAATTTCCAGTTAACCCTGTCAAATGCTTTTTCTGCGTCTAAACTCATTATTACTGCGCTTTTCTTTTCTTTATGTATTTGGTTAATTATATGTATTGTTCTCCTGATATTGTCATGTGTTTGGCGTCCCTCTATGAATCCAGTTTGATCATCTTCTATCAATTCCGTCAAGAATGTCTTTATTCGTTTACATATAATTGTTGTGTATATTTTATAATCTACATTTAATAAAGAGATTGGTCTATAGTTTCCGCATTGTTCTTTATCTTTCCCTGGTTTTAAAATAACTGAAATGATTGCTTCGTTCCATGTTGGAGGTATTTTGTTGTTGTTCAGCGTCCAATTAAATGACTTTAGGAGTTGTGGCATGAGTTCTTCTATAAACAGTTTATAAAACTCAGATGGGTATCCATCACTACCTGGTGATTTACCGTTTTTAAGTGACTTAATCACATCTCTGATCTCTTGTGTTGTTATTTCTGCTGTTAGTTTTTCATTTTGTTGATTTCCTATTGATGGCAAGTCCAATGTGTCTAGAAATTTTTTGATATCTTTAGTATTTGTTTCTTCAGGTTGCGAGTATAGTTCTTGGTAGAAATTATGGAAAATTTCTTCGATGTTTTCTGGGTTAACTGTGGTTTTATTTGTGGTGGGGTCTTTAATCTTGTATACATTATTCATTGTTTGTTGTTTTCTTAACCGTTTTGCCAGCAGTTTTGTGGCTTTTGGCCCTGTTTCATAATATTTTTGCTTTAGATATCTATTTTTCCTTTCAATTTCATCCATTTGTGTTTCTTTTATCTTTGTTTTTTCTTCTTTAATTTCTTGATATATTTTTGGATCATTTGTGCTTTGATGTTTACGTTCTAATTCCCTTAGTCTCTCACATCTTTGTTCATACGCTTCCAGCTTAGTCTTATTTGCTTTTCCTGTTTCAACAATTAATTTACCCCTTAACACGGCTTTTAGTGCGTCCCATAGTATTGTTGGGTCCACTTCTTCATTGTCATTCTCTTGGATATATTCGTTTGTTTATTTTTATTCTTTCTTTCATTTTCTCATCATTTAACAGTCCTATGTTAAGTTTCCATGTTGTTTGTCGTTTTCTATTGTTTAAATATATTTCCATGTATATAGGATTATGATCTGATATTTCTGCCCCTCCAATCCAACAATTTCTCACCCTGTGTCTGTCACCTTCATTCATAAGGAAGTAATCTATTCTAGAGTGTACTTTATGGGCTGCTGAATAATGTGTATAGTCTTTTTCGAGTGGGTGTAGGTCCCTCCATATGTCTACCATACCCATTTCTGCCAGTGAGGTTCTTATGAACTTTGTTACATGTTTTTTTGTCTTCTTAACACTTGTTGTGTCAACTTCATGATCCATGACAGCATTTAAGTCTCCTCCACAAATTAGGACTCCTTCACTGTGTGTTGCTATGAGATCAAACAGATGTTGAAAAAAACCCTTGTCACTTTCTGGTGGGGCATAGATGTTCACTAATGTGATCTGCATACCATCTATTCTTCCCTTTATTATTACATACCTGCCTTCTTTATCCTGGATTTCCTGTTCACTTTCAAATTGTATTTTGTTTGAGATTAGTATCATAACCCCCCTTTTTGCTCCTCCCTTAAATGAACTGTAGTAGGAGTTCTTATAGCCAAATCTCTTTAGTTTCACATGTTCTGCCTTGCTCAAATGTGTCTCTTGCATAAATATAATTTCAGCTTTTTCCTTCTTGAATTTTCTTATTATTCTTTCCCTTTTAACAGGTGAGTTCAGACCATTCACGTTTAGTGTCATTATCTTAAGATTTTTACCCATATTCATGTTTTTCCATTTTTTTAACTTGTGCTCCTAGCCCCTTTAACAACAAAAATAACACATATTTATATAAAAACACATTAAAAAAACTCGACCTCCGTACTTTGGGCCTTTCTTCTGCCCACTGGTCCCTGTTGGTGGGTGGGGGGTTTGTCTTCACAGAGTGAAGGGCCCTCCCTAGACTTCTAATTACTATCAAAGTAATAGTCATAAGTCTAGAAATGTCCAACAAATATCACTTAAACCTCTCCTAGCCGTCTGTTTCTCTTTTACCTTGTCTTCTTGGCCTTCATTTCTTCTGTGCCTTTCTTAATCTTTGTTATGATCTAGGCTTTCAGTTGAAAGCCTTGTAGCTTGTCCTGGGCCCGCTGCGCCACGTCTCTCCCCCTTCTTCCGCCGTTCACTCGTCTCCACTCCGTCTGTCGTGGTGCGTTCAGGGCCGCCGCTGCTCCAGCCGTCTCCTTCGGCACGCTCACCTCAAGGCCCCGCTCCATCATATCCCGCGCTGCCTCTTCGGCCGTGTTGTAGGTTCTTGTGCCTTCCTCCCAATGAATCCTCATTTTCGTTAGCGGCGTTTGGAATCTAATTTTTTTCTCTTTCAGCGTTTTTTTTAATATTGGCATATTTCTTCCGCTGCTGCACGATTTCTGTCGGGTAGTCATGGTCAAAAAATACCTGTTTGTCGCCGATTCGTATCTTTTTTTTCCATGCTTGCGTCAGGATTCTTTCCTTTATGTCATATTTCACAAAGTTTACCACAACTGACCTGGGTGGAGAGTTTGTTTTCGGGTTCTGTGCCGGTGTTCTGTGCGCCCGTTGAATCTGCAGATCCGTTTCTCCGGGTATTTCCAGTTCTTTTTTTAAGAACTGATCCATGAATTTTGTCATCGAGTTGCCTTCAATGCCCTCCGGAATTCCAAAGATGCGCATATTGCTTCGTCGGGATCTGCTCTCCAAGTCGTTTATTTTCTCCTGCATCCTCTGCGTTTGCGTCGTCAGGGTCTGTAGTTGTTCGTTTGCCTCGCTTTTCCAATCTTCTAGTTCCGAAATTCGGGTCTGCGCTTCTGTCATACACGCCCGCTGGGAGCGCAGCTCCTCCATGTTTTCCGTTAATTTACGCTCCATTTCTCTTCGGAGGTCCATGATTTCCTCCTTAATTTCTTTTTTCAGTTCCTCCTTAAGAGCCGCTAAATCCTGTTGTAGCTGTCGCTTGAATTCTCTCAACTCTTCACCCAAACTGGCGATGCCAGCGTTCATGTTGTCGAGTCTGGCGTCCTCCATTTTCACTGCTGTGGACATCTCGTTTTTTTGGGCTTTGCGTACAGCGGTTTTTCCTGCGTTGTTGGAGAGGAATTCTTCAATTTTACCCTGTTTTTGTCCTTGTGCCCGGTTCCTTCGTGTTTTCATCCCTTAGTTTATTGATTCGTTTATGTCGAGTTGGCCATTTACCGATGATTTTTAATCCGGCTAGGGAGAGCTCTTTGTTTAATTT